>LQHL01001799.1:33857-46088 GCA_001655755.1 Hemisphaericaspora haegerdaliae
CTACTGGTAAAAAAATAACTTAACCATAAGACCAAGTCAGCAATAAACCCACCCTCCAACATACCAATCAAAGCTCTAGTAATAAAGAAAGATACTTTTCCTCTCAATGCAACTTGGCACAGTGCTATAATGCTCCATAAACAAATCTGAATAGGGATAAAAACATCTGGTCCAAGAGCTTTCGAAATCAATTGTGATGGAACTTCAGCCAAGAAAAATGATATCAAAAATATAGTGTTTCCAGTATTGTAGTCATTGGTGCTCAATCCTAAATCATCCAACATATTATCAGTTACAGCTTGAGCCAAATTCCCTCTGTCAACTTGTAATGCAATAAACATAACGCATGCCGCCAATGCGACTCTGTAGTTAAGTTTCTTTACTACTTGCTTTTCCTCTTCGTCTGTCCATTCGAAATTTGGGTCAAAGGCAGAATAACATTCATATGAGACTGATTGATAGAGTTCACGATAATATTCCTCGACTTTGGTATCAAGGAACGGGTTTTTAGCAACTTGATCGGTTTCAATGGATGATAATGACTCAACTGCTGTAATGTGAAGGTCTCCTTCTTTTTCATATGGATTAGGCACCTGGGAAATGGATCTTTCTCTCGATTGGGGTTCTTTTGTTTCGGACATGTTCAAACAAATTGGTTGCTTATGAAACCAGAATTTTCTTAAGAAAGCAGCAATCTGTTTTCTCTTTTATAGTAAATCAATAAATTTTGAGGAGTGGAGATAGTATTCCTGTGGATCGAATTACAAATCGGGGGACATCATAATTGTATAATTAAACAAGGATAATGCAACGGGGGTTTAGCGAAATTCTGTAGTGACATGTTGTATTGGTCAATTGTGTTCTCTTATGACTAATTATGTAACGAAATTGTTGTGGTGTTGAATGCAAGTATCTTTAATTCTTAACTTGCTGCTGTTGTGGCTGTAATGGTAATCCCATCTGGTGAATGTAGCTTAACAAGATTTCTTTTTCTTGGATAATGTGGCTGCAAAAAAAAATTCTTGTCCTTCATGGACCAATAAACTTTAATTCTTGCACATTAATCAAATTCCATTCTGTAATCTTTACACAATTTGAAGTCTTCAATAATCGTGAATTTTAATTACTCCCAGGCATGTGTAAGCTGGAGTTTTAAACCTAGTAAGGACTGAACCAAAAAAATATTTTTGGGTTGCAACTTTTAAAAAGATAACTTCATATCCTTTGATCCTGTACTTTAGAGTGTCTCTTTCTTGACTTCTTTTGATGAATTTGTTGCTGCAAGAGGGAAAGGGGATGAAGATTCCTTTGTTAAAGAAATCACTGATAAAGCTAATCTGACCTGAAGGTTCTAGGGATCCTAAAAGAATACCTCATAAAATGATCTTCAATAATAGGGGAGATTTATTCTGATAAATTCTAGACTTTGACAGTGTTTCATATCAAGTAGTCTCAGTCTTATCCGGCGGCGATTGTTTTGCTTTTTAGAACTTATTACCTAAATCCTTCATCAGAATTCTTACAGATCCTTACCACTGGAGTCCCTTATTACTTCATATTATTTATAGGAGTAGCATTACTTTACATCTTCCCTCTTCCAAACTAGAGTTTCTTTGAAACGATCCTTAGACATTTATTAAAATTAGTTATATCAATTCAGTTAATAATTTCTTTTGATCCATTATACTTACATCATTTAATGCAGACATTAATGAAGAATAGATGAACATATATGGAACTAAAAATGAAGAATACACAAGAGAATTAAAAGACAAGCTTAAAATTGTACCTATCCCTTCACAAAATGTTATATAAAATTGGTAACAAAATCCAAATTGATTGTGCATACATTGTCTAACATTATGCATGGTAGACCTTGACGAGGTTGAAGAAAAGGTACTTCATTTCAGAAATGGTTGTATTGAAAGAATAGACGATGCGCAGTATTGTGTAAACATTTTGTATATAATTTTTCACCTTAAACAAGTGATACCCAGTAATATTCTATAAAGATGATGTTCCAGCTTAGACATCAAGGTATTAACATATTATGTTTTGTTTGATGTGTCAAGATCTTGGCGATTCAAAGTAGAATAATCTAGATGGGGATTGCCAAGAGTTTATTCTTACAAATGATAAATACTTACAATGACTAAGTTCTATATATAGTTTTCCCACATATGTATATATATGTTATAATCACATACTACTTCTTTATGAGTAATAATGGTCGATCCTACATTGCAGGCGGAGCCGAGGCAGTTTCAGCCTCCTGATTTCGCTGGGTTTGTAGTTTTCTAAAACATGTAAGCCGGAAAAAATAATAAAAGTAAAAAGATATCCGAAACGTTTTTGTTGAATCATATTCTTTCCACTTAACAACTAGTACTTATAGACGTGTTAGAATTTATAACCTGTCAATAAACTTCCTTGATTTTTTCCTGAGATAGCTTAACTCGTTCGTCTTTATTTGCAAGAAGCTGAGAACTTCCAAGTTTAAAACAAAAATAAGGACCAGAATCATTCCATTTGTAAGATTTTCAAGATAGACAAATTAGATCTAATAGACACCGATGTTTTTTGGTAAATTAACATTATTCTTACTATGTGCAATAACAACATTTGCACTTCCGCCAAAGTTTGATTTTGATGGTCCAGAATCACAGCGAAAGTATTTAGTTACCAGTCTTCCAGGACTTTATGAAAATATACCGGAAGATAAAATACCACTCATGTTTGCGGGACAACTTGAGATTCACCCAGAGAGTCACAGTTACTACTTTTTCTGGAAGTTTAGTGATTCCAACAAGATTGCTGAAAACCATAAGCGTACAATATTTTGGTTGAATGGAGGTCCTGGATGTTCTTCTTTGGATGGGGCACTTATGGAAGTTGGCCCCCTCAGAGTGGGAAAAGGAGGGAAATTAACGTATAATAATGGAAGTTGGCACCGAGCTGCTGATTTAGTTTTTGTCGATCAACCAGTAGGAACTGGATTTAGTTATGGAGAAATGTTTTTGACCGATTTACCCCAAGTTACTAGTTATTTCTTAAGGTTCATGAAGAAATATTTCGAAATATTCCCTGAAGAAATTGATAACGAAATTTATTTTGCTGGAGAAAGTTATGCTGGTCAATATATTCCCTATATTGCCACTGGGATCTTGAACCATAATGAGAATATACCAGCTGGAGAAAAACCATATAATTTACAAGGTGTTTTAATAGGGAATGGATGGATTTCTCCAAATGAGCAAAGTCTTTCATATTTCCCATTCTTTCATGAACATGATTTGATTAAAACTAACAATCCAGCTTGGGGAAGTATCCTCCAACAGGTTGAACAATGTCAACGTATAGTAGATCAAATTGATGGAAAATGGAATGATTTAGCTGTCAATCCAGTCGAAACGGATTCCTCTCTTTGTGAAAGCATTTTAGTACGATTATTAAGTTCTACACATGATGACCGATGTATAAACATGTATGATTATTCCTTGAGAGATTCTTACCCTGCTTGTGGATCGAATTGGCCTCCTACTTTAGAAAACGTTACACCATACTTAAGAAGAAAAGACGTTATGAATGCTTTGAATTTAATTAATCCCGAGACATGGAGTGAATGTAGCAATTCAGTTGGTATGAAATTTACTGCTAAAAATTCTATCCCGTCTGTTCATTTACTCCCTGCATTGACTGAAAAGATTCCAGTTGTTTTGTTTAATGGAGATAGAGATATCATTTGTAATACGAAGGGTACATTATCGTTCCTTAAGAAGTTAGAATGGGGTGGATCCAAGGGATTTATTAACGACGATGAAAAAATCAATTGGGTTTTTGATAACAAAGAAGTCGGATATATTAAATCTGAAAGAAATTTGACGTTTATTAATGTCTACAATGCCTCACATATGGTTCCAGTAGATTTACCTGATACATCACGTTCATTGATTGATTTAATCACTAGAAATTATGATGAAATAACATCCCCAAGCAACAAAACTTCATTTGTAACATATCCGCTCGGTGTTAGACGAGAACTTGCTAATTCAGGTTCGATCAACCTGACAGATGCTGTTGGAAATTCAGATTCAAGTACCAATACCGCGACAGAGACTGAATCTACAACTGGCAAAATCACTAGGCTTATTCAATTGGCTGTCATTTGTGTCATTCTTTGGGGAATTTATATCCTCTATGCAGCCTACAAGTCTCGTCCATCATCCATCATTAGAAAGAATGGCGGTTTACCTAAGAAAAAGAATGTTCAGTGGGCAGACCAATTAGACGAATTCGAAGATGGTTACAACGACCCTGAAGATGAAGGGATCTTTTCCAAGGCATTGCATAAGTTGACTGGCACTGGCAAGGACGCTGGTATTCATGGTGGCTATGTCCCTACTTCGTCTGAGTATATAGAAGACATTGAACTTGGAGAAGCTATCGGAGGGAATATTGACGATTTCATCGTTGGAAGTGATGAGGAAGAAGTAGACACAAGAGATGAAAACAGCATAGAACAAAATGCTGGCTTTAAAAAGTCATCTGGTTGATTGCTTTGAGCGGAGAATTATCCTAAAACTTCACAGCGTTGAGTGACATACAAAACGATATGGGTCCTCAATTCAGTTGGTAACGTGGCATTATCGGTGTATGTATAGAGATTTGTAAATTCACAGAATAGTAGAATGAACAATTTTATAAATAACATTAATCTTGTTGTAGTCGTGTAAATATGGATAATATCAATTCGTTCTGCCAGAGGAAAATTTTCCATACAAAAAATGACTTCCTAGAGAGGGACCAGTCTCAGGTAGCCGAAACAAAGCTCTTAATCTTTATCAACTGATTTTATTGCATCGTTGATCGGACTGTGCATAGTTAATGTTTATTCGCTTTCATATTTACTGAACAGAAATCATCAACATACAACCACATTATGTTCAAGCAATCTATACGTAACTTAACCACTGTCCCAAAGGCCAGTTTTCACATTGCTGAACCACCAAAATACACATTGGCAACCTTGCGTTCCTTTCCATCCCTTGAACCACATGCCTTCATCCCAGTTCCAGCTGATTTTATGAGTGCACCTGAAAGGAGTGATTTCTTATGGAGTGCAGTAGTGTACGAAGATGATAAAGCCAAAGTATGGACAAGTACAGTTAAAACAAAAGCAGACAAGTTGTTCTCCAACAAGAAATTGAGACCGCAAAAGGGTTCCGGTCGTGCACGTTTGGGTGATGCCAATTCTCCACATATGTATAATGAGATCAAGGCGCATGCTATCAAGGGTGGACATGATTTTTCTACTGACTTACCTCGTAAGATATATTCAAGGGCATTTGCTTCTGCTTTCAGTGCTCAATATAAGAAAGGTAATTTGTTTGTTATTGGGAATGATTCGGAAGGCAATGTTAAGCCTAGTGAACATGATCATACTATTGTTGATTTTGTAACAAAAGATCCATTGGCCAGTACCATGTTCGTACTGAAACATGCTTTGCAGAAGAAGAATTTATTGTTCATTACTAATGAAAAGAGAGAAAACTTGTCTGAATGTATGAAAGCGGCAGAACTAAAGAGATACAATGTGAAAGTTAAGGATGAAGTTGAAGTTAGAGATCTTTTGAAGGCCAATCGTATCTATATTGAATTGCCAGCCTTGCAATGGTTCATAGGTAAACACACCGTTTAGATAGAAGGTATATAATTAATAAATCACATGTACATAGAAAGGATTATGAATAATGTAGTGATACGAAACCGGTTGTTTGGCATCCAAAAGTTGAAGTCATATCAAACTAGATCACAACATTGATAAAATCTCGCACGTGCCACGAGTTAGGGTTGTACCCTCTTGGTTTTTCTATGCAGTCACAATTGCTATTTTTCTGTCCTGTGCACGTACTTGCTAAATATTTTTTTTTGCGTTCTATTGAGAAGATTACTGTGCGTGAGTGAGTGAGGAAAATTCTGGTGGGTGACTGCTAACTAATCCTAACAACAATTTTCACTTACTCTCTGTGCGTACGGGAAGAAAAAAAAATACATACAAAATTTTTATTTCAATTTTTCAACTTTTTGAGTTTGTTTGATTACAGTAAAGGATTAAGTCAAGATGCCATTAGTTGTCCAAGAACAAGGTTCATTCCAACACATTTTACGGTATGTTCCTATTTCCTTTAAGCTTCATGCTAAACGATTTCATAGTGTTTTTTAAAAGAATTTAAGTGTTTATTGAAAAATGGTCAAGAGATGAAATTTTTCTATCAATTTTAAGAAGGGCATTCAAACATTTATCACTGTCACATAAACTAGTACCTGATCGATACTTCAAAGTTTTGGATTTGTTTAATCGACTACTAAGTCTTACTATTCGACCGCATTTGATCAAAATAATCAACTATAGAATGTTTACTTGAATGGAGTAGCGCCAATAAACTTTTCAGACAACTACTTGAATCAACTACAAAGAATAAATTTATGACCATATATCATCAAAGAAGGAACACTAGGGTCACTTTTGAGATTTGAGAATTATCCATATACTAACATTTTTATTTTAGTTTGTTAAATACCAACATTGATGGTAGAATCAAGATTATGTACGCCTTGACCAAGATCAGAGGTGTCGGTAGAAGATACGCCAACTTGGTCTGTAAGAAGGCTGATGTTGATTTACAAAAGCGTGCTGGTGAATTAACCCAAGAAGAATTGGAAAGAATTGTTACCATCATGCAAAACCCAACCAACTATAAGATCCCAGCTTGGTTCTTAAACAGACAAAAGGATCACGTTGACGGTAAGGACTACCACGTCTTGGCTAACAACTTGGAATCTAAGTTGAGAGATGATTTAGAAAGATTAAAGAAGATGAGAGCCCACAGAGGTATCAGACACTTCTGGGGTCTTAAGGTCAGAGGTCAACACACCAAGACCACCTCCCGTGGTTTACATTAAACAATCTAACCAGAGAAATTCGATTTGCTATAGTGTGGGTTTAATTTTATTCAGTTTTTGTTTATAACTTTCTACATGTAATTTAATTTTATTAAATAAACAAAATCATATAAAAAGGGAATTCCTAGCAATTCTTAGTCTGGATTGTTGTCTCGGTTTATCATTATGACTTCCTTTGCAACAGCCCTCGAAAACAAAGGATCTGCTACTTTGTAGTTGAATCACAAATGACATGTGCGCTATACCATGTAACTCAAAAGCCAAAAAGCTCCTATTCTTGTCATGGGATGAGAAACAATTAAATTGAAAAACAACCCTAAATGACAAAAATTCACTACCATTCAAAATTTAACGAAACCCTTCAAATAAAATGACCATCAGTTCTTCTCTCTTAATAACTCTTCTGGAGATTTCTGACATCTACTAACCATAACTACTTATTAACATAGCTCAATAGTTTGATTTTCAGGACATCCCTATTTATCGCTGAAAAAGAGAAGTTCCTACTTCTCCTTATTTCAAATGGTCCTTGTTGTGAGATGGTGATGAAGATGAAATACCTCAAGAGAATAATATCTCTGATGATTTCTTTGTCTTAATAGTATCAGATCTCTTAGGGGAGAACCAAATTGTTTGCTTTCTAACCACGTTGCTTTCTCTATTATTGAACTAACCCTAAAGACTGTAGCAATAGTTGATACAAATATGATTACAGTCACCACTTATACCACAAATTATGTTGTAAAAAGCAGACGACTACCTAAGGGATGTCGGTGAAACCGGGCTCATTTAGAAGAAAATGCATTATTATCCTTTCAGTCCAATGCAAAGTATGAATTAATACTTGCTCTATTCTTATTTATGAATAGCAATCAATAGAAAGTTATATTGACTGGATCTTAAGAGGTGTTTTTACAAATACTTGCAGAGGTCGAATCTGAAGGTTCTCGGGGCACGTTTATATGATCAACTGGAGGTTGGAAATATCTGGATTGAGGTTACTCGTGAAATTAAGTATTATAATCGAAACAAGACTCGTTTATTAAGTGAAAAGAGGGGGGTGGGATAATTACTTTTTGATTGTTATTCGCTTTTAGTTTTGCAACCAAACCTTTGCTGATCTAAAAGATTGATAATTTAAGAAAATGCAACAACTAAAGACGCATCACTTTTAAATGCATTGAGTATAAACAGATATAGTTTGCTCAACTCATAATTTCCTTGTTCGTTGGGTTATATCAAATCAAACATTCTGATGAACATAGAACCCCACCACTACTTCTATCCTCTGTTGGTGAGATTTACAACAGTCTCAACTTTGTAAGGCCAGGACAGTCTCAACAATAATCTAACAAACTATTGGTATATTGTCGTCTGTTGTAAAGAGTTCATTATACGAACGATCTGTGTAAGAGTATATATTAATATTGTAAATTTTTTTTTTTTTTGCAAAAGGATAAAAGTTTATTAAAATATACAAATAAAAAATTATATAAGTATCTTTAATAATAAAAATCCCATATCCGAAGACCATATCCGAAGAACTAAGCCAAAGACACCTTATCTGTAAATTAGGTCCATCGTAACTTTGTCAAGCTAGAATTATTTTTTATAAGGCGAAATATAAGTAGTTTAAATTTTAGACAATCTCCTGGTGGCAGAGAGACTCCAGATATTCAAAGCTTACACCAGCCATCCATATAAAAGAGTCGCCAGATGCAGACAATCTAACTTCGCGTTCCAAATATCGTGGTTCGTTTTTGACAATTCGTAATAGAATATTGATCCAATATACCTAGTTGTGTAATTGTAAACCATTCAATATAATGTAGGGAATTTATGAAGAGAAAACCTTCCTCGATCCTTTACATTCCAACTGTACAGGCTATTTTTTTTTATTATTACTCCATTCATAGCATATATGGGCGGTCTATATTGTCCCAATATATTCTTGGTACGCTATGGCCAGGAAGCATTTTCTCAAGGGCGAAAACGTACATTTCCTATTCCTCATTTAATTATCTATACGTCATTGACGTTACCAACCAACACAACTGTTTTTTGGACGTCATCCAATGTTGTATGAGGCGTATTGAAGTTGCATAAAGAGTCACACATCTGTATTCCGTATCCGCAAAGAAAACCTAGTGGCTCTGATATGAACAGATTTGGAGGCCTGTCATATGGATGATTTCATGTCATTTTTGTAAACTTTCCGGGAAAACGGGATAGATTTGGTCTTTTCGTGACAAAGAAGATGACACTTCCAAGTAAAAGAATGACACGCAAAAATATTTTTTACTGCACATAGTGGTACTATACATAAAAAATATTTTAAACCCTTGATGAGTTTTGCTGGGCATTTGGGAATACAACAATCTGGGAATCAAGGACTCCAAAATTTCCCAATCAGAGGATCTTGAATCAGAGCCAAGATACTTAGGTATAAGCAATGGTCCGTAAAACTTACTACAGAGAGAAAGTGAGGGTTATCGTTTAAAATCAGGGTCCTATCAAATTAGTGAAGAATTGTACAAATATTAGTGCTAAACAAATGGACTAGCATCATTGCTGTTTCTTCCGGAAGAATTCGGATCATTCATCTCCCAACCTCTTAGTTCTGAAATGAACAACAAGCAAAAAGAAACAGGCATTTTTGGAATGGCGATATAATATACGTCACGGCTTTAAGAATATGACAACGTGGCGCATTTCTGACATCGTCTTGTGTGACATAAATCTGTTTTATGGGCGACGCAATTGTTAAGTATTATTTTTTCCTGAATCATATTTTTTATGCATCGTAAAACCGTTGCGTCACGCTTGATGAACCAGGAAAGGTTCAGTTACCAGGCGAGCCTCGGGTAGCAGGTCATTATTTCATGGGGACCTCGGAAGCACAATTTTCTTCATATTTCTTCCGATAAGGGATTTTTATTATTAGGGATGCTTGTATAATTATTTGTTTGTATATTTTAATAAATTTTTATCCTTTTGCCAAAAAAAAACCAAACCAAGCATAGATATGTTTATAGCAGAACCAACGTATCCTCTTCGTGTGTGATGGTTTCGAGGGCCCTTTTAATTAATAGCTTTGGAACCAATTTCCAACTTGCTTTAGGAGATAACCTGCTTTTAGACATGGCTTATTTTGTAGGTGACATTCGGAAACAGGATCTAAAAATTTATCTAAAAAAAAAAAATACTTCGAAATTTTGGAGTTCGTACACGCAAAAGCCTCATTGTTATTGACATCGGACTCGTGTGTAATAACAATGAGGATGCACTGATGGTGAGGTAGCCTTGTATGTACCTTTCGATCTAAAAGGTCAACATTTTCTAACAATATGTTTTTCACTTCCTTGGAACTCTTCCGACTCTGAAAGCTTTTTTTTAGTTCTCTGAAGATGATCTATGTTTTTCCTATGCTGACACACTTCAATTAATTCTTATCAATTCATAAAACAACAATATTGATTGCAATAAGTTATCGAATTGAATGGACCCAGCCTTTCGCTGAAAATCTACTTTCCTAGTATGACAGTTTGTAATGTAAGTTCGTTTATTATTGATCATTTTGAATAGACTTACGTTGACGTATCCGTAAGAGCTAAACGTAATTTTTCTCGGGATGCAAAAAAGAAAGATGAAGCCGAGAAGCTTAAAAAATATCTGCATCCTTTGTGAAATAAAGAGAAAGGTTTACAAATAACCTAGTGGAATTCTCAGGAAATCAAAACTTGCTGCAAATTTTGATACAGATGGTTCATTATATATAATCTGAATAGTTTAGAAAGATGAATCTTATTTGAAAAATCATCACCACAGTGATGATTTTTCATTCAAGATTGGACTACAGTCTTGCTAATTCCGTTTAAGGCCAAAGACGTCTTTGAGGCCCATGACGGACATTCTTTTCTTATTATTGGGTTATTTTCAGGAGGAAAAACTAATGACATCATCGCTGTTAACAATTTGTACAGAACTGACTCTCCCGTTACGTAGTATTTTTTGGTGTTGACAGTTCCGGTTAGAAGAACTAAGAAGGGTTGACATTGCCGAAAAACCCGGAAAATAAATGACAAAAAATTTTATTTTTTTATGGTGACAGACTTGGAATTGCAAAAACAAACATTGCGGCGGTGTGTCTGTTATATCTTATGACCTTATGAGATCATCAATGGCGTCAGCGCTAACACATAAAACCATAATGCTTTATGAGTAATGGTTTTCCAGAATGTTGCAATAATCCAACTATAAATTGCTCTGATATTTCCTGGTAATGAAGTCGAGGTATACCATCAATTCCTCAACAAACACACCTTTAAAATGAATCAACTACTATTATTATCATATTTCGTGCTTACAGCTATCGCACATATCACCGTCACCACTGTTCCCAAAATAACTCCCACTGCTACTGCTCCCTGTAAAGTTGCTGAGGCAACTAAAAAGTGTGATGTCGTTATTGGCCAAAGAGCTAAAGCAAAAGGGTATCCAACTTTGAATAATTTAGAATTCAAAGAAATTAAGTGGATTAAAGATGATGTCTATCAAGTCAAAGTTGAGTTTGAAATTTCTAATGCTCTTGGAAAGACTGCTTTGTCCACCATGAAATTGCTTGGTTTAGAAACCCCAGACAACTATTTAAATGGAGAAATTGTATTATTCAACCGAAAACAGAGCATAGACAAAGTTGGAGGTGCAGAACAACACTTTTCAGTTGTTTGGCTAATGAAAGCTAACCATTTTAATGACAAGGCCTGTTCCTCGCCATTTAGACTTGAATATAATTGGTGTAACACTCAAGATGGTTCTTGGGATTCCAGTTGGTGTAACCAATCTAAACTGAAGTTTGCCGAATATAGATTGGAATGTCCAGCCCCAGGTGAGTTGGCAGATGCTCCAATTCTCTGCTGGAATAAGTATTGCGGAGCCCCGGGTCCAGAAGAACCTACCCCCGAAGTACCACAAGTGCCAACTACTGAAGAACCAGAAGTACCTACCTCCGAAGAGCCCGAAGTGCCAACTACTGAAGAACCAGAAGAACCAACTACCGAAGAACTAGAAGATCCTACCTCCGAAGAGCCAGAAGTGCCAACTACTGAAGATCCTACTGTTCCTACCCCCGAAGTACCAGAAGTGCCAACTACTGAAGAACCAGAAGATCCTACCTCCGAAGAGCCAGAAGTGCCAACTACTGAAGAACCAGAAGAACCAACTACTGAAGATCCTACTGTTCCTACCCCTGAAGTACCAGAAGTGCCA
>LQHL01001659.1:1703-23718 GCA_001655755.1 Hemisphaericaspora haegerdaliae
ATTTGATGATTTAAAAACCAAATATTCCCAACAACATATTCAACAATTTAAACAAGTTGAATTCTTAAAGCTATTTAAACAATTATCATTACCAGATATCACCCTTCCCCATGATTTCAATAAGAAAGTTGAATCATATATAAACACCCATTTAAACCGGGCGAAATATTTTTCATATCTTTTACAAGATATCATCCTCAACAATAAACCCAAATGTGATCCTATAACTGACAAAGAAGATGCTAGAATAAACCCTACTTACCAAATCGATTTAAGAACTTTATCAGAAAAGGAATTACGTGATTTAGGAGTAAAGTTACCTAAAAAGAAAATCCAAGCATTACAACAATCTCATGATAATATAGTTAAAACGTTGAAATTATTGCCTGATCCACCATTACAGTTCATTAATGGTGATGGGATCGTCATAAATGCCGGCGGAGGCATGATCGGGGCGGCATTGGTTTCATTGATTAATTTAAGAGAACTTGGTTCAGCATTACCGGTTGAATTCATTCTTGATACCAAACTGGAATATGATCCATATATATGTGAACAATTATTACCTGGAAATTTCAATGCTAAATGTATTATAGTTGAAAATGAAATTGACAAAGAAATATTATCATTAGTTAAAGATAAATTTGCTAAAAAAGTATTAGGGATATTAGTTAGTTCATTTGATAATGTTATTGCCTTAGATGCTGATAATCTTGCCATTAAAAACGTTGATTCCCTATTGCATACCGAACCATTCATATCCACCAAAATGGTTCTCTGGCCTGATTTATGGCACAAGACAGCCAGTCCAATATATTATGACATCGCCAGATTTTCCAAGGGGGAACCTATCCGTCGTTTCGGACTTGCCAATGAAGCCAACTTCTCGGAATATTTATCCCGCGACAAGTATTCCGACATTCATTATCATGATTTCGAAGGAATCCCCAAAGCAGTCAGTAGTGAAACTGGTCAATTAGTGTTTTCAAAACGTCAACATTTCAAGAGTCTATTATTAGCATTATATTATAGTTTATACCAGAAGGAATTCTACGAAGCATTATTATATCAAGGTGCACCAGGGCCAGGCGATCGTGAAACCTTCACCCCAGCATTACATGTCATGAATGAAGATTATTTCCTCGAACTTCACCAGGTTCATAGAATCGGATTCCAAACTACTGATCTGAATGGGGCAACCCACACCAGTGAAACTACATTAGGACAAACTGATCCTCGAGAGAATTATCAATTCTATATCGATTGGAGGAAATTCTTGAGTTCAAAAGGTTTGGATACAAGGTTGAATCCATTTCAATCAGGAGGATATACCAATAGACTACGTGACGAGTTCGTTAAATCAAAGGAGATAGTCATCCCTCAACAACCGGATCCAAGTCCAAGTCCAGCTGGAGATGGAGATCAAAACCGAAGTGAAGCAGCAGCGGCTCCTGCCAAAATCATTAAATATAAATTACCAACCATTCTCTTCCTACATTCCAATCACCCCAAAATAGATCCAATTAAGAATGCCCAGGAATCAGAGAATGATGGCATCTATTCCAGAAGAAATTTCGGCACCCCAGATAGCATTGGCCAATTGGTAGACGGTAAAGATTGGGAATTGAAATTTCATTCAATTGCAAAATGGATCGTATGTGAAGGAATCCCATCCACACAAGAGTTTTGGAATAAGATGGCGAAAGTTGAACAACTGACTGTTTGTAATCGAGTTTCTAAATATGTTGAATTCTTAAAGAAAGATACTAATGATCCTCAGGCTGCTACGTTGTCGTTTTTAGGAGAACCATCCCTGGTCCCATTGTAATTTATATCTTGTATAATTCTATGTATTATCTATATACTTTAAACTTTCTACGGGATCACTCATCATCACTTTCTTCTTCACTACTAGTGACATCCGATTCATAGTCAGTTTCACCTTCTTCATGATCATGCTCGTCACCATCCTCATCCTCATCGTCACCTTCGTCTTCGTGACCATCGTTAGCAATTTCCTCAATATTAACACTAAACCCTTGTTCTTTAAAGAATCCCGCCAATTCATCCGACTTATCCGGTGGCAAACTAGTAAAGATCATTGAATGTTGCGCATCAAACAACTTCATGAAATATTTATTCAAAGCATAAACCACATCTCCACCATTCAACCCATTCAATTTCTTTAAATAAAACTCATCATATTCCGGTCCACGGCGTTTAAATAAATTATCACTGATTTTACAATTAGCACTATCATAACAATTATCTTGAGAATTAGCAAACTCATTCACAATCGCAGCCACACTATTCTCAATACTCAATTCATCAACTTCCAACTGTCCCAGGGCATATTGTTCAACTATATTCTTAGCCGTCATCCACGCCATCTTGGCGTCGGCCCCACGATATATGCTAAATTGTAATAGCCCCGTCTCGATATTTCTCCGGACATTGGCGCCATATGCCAATCCGGTCCCTCTAATCCCTCTCCAGAATGGTCCTTCGACCGAAGTCAAGAATTCACTAGCAAGCGCGATCTTAAAGATATCATCATGCATATAATCCGTGGGGATGGGAGTGAGGGCGATTAAATGAGTAGATTCCGCCGCGGGGATATTGATCAAATACGCCAGGTGTTGACAATCACGACCTAATTGAGATTTAAATTGGAATGACCGGGGTAATTCATCGAATGAATCCGGACGGAATTCATCCATGCTGGTATTATATCCTTCAATGAATTTATTCCAACTACTAATTGGATTGGTTAAATTATTGGCATTCCCCAAGATCAACACTTTCATATTATCCAATTGAAACAATTGATCTCTAATTTGATTTAAATCGGCTTGAATCTTGTGGAAATCACCTTGTTCAATCATATCTAATAACCCACGATAGAAATTCTCAGTATATATCGTATCTTGAGCCTTTCTTAACGAAGAGTTTTCAAACATATGCCGGTATTGACAAGAATACATCATTAATTCTCCATTTCTTTTCTTGTCGGGGATAGAATTGATAATCTTCTCAATTATAACTTTGATTCTGTTTTCTTCAAATATACAATACTTCGTGACATTTAATAACCATTCAATTGCTCGTTGATATTTCTTAGTTTCAAATTTTATCTTAATACTTATCAATTCTAAAAATTGTCCTTCATATCCATTATCCAATTGAAATTCAATCAAATCATCATTAAGATCAGATATAACTTTTTCATAGGGGATATATTCACCTGGTACTCCTTCTTCATCCAGGGGTAATTGAATAGGTAATGAAAATAATTCTTCAATAATTGACATATAGCTTAATAAATGAGGCGATTCGATTCTAGTTGACGACATTACCAATTGAATAGTTGTGAATTGTGATTTGAAATCTTCAATATGAATAAATAATGGGAAGTTTTCCTTTGTCGCTGGTGAATCAGTCAATAACAATTCACTAAATTTATCATTTTCAATATATTGATTACCCTTAAGGTTAATTAACGATTCAGAATGTCCTCCCGGAGCAAGATATGATTTCGTCTTTATAAACGCAATCTTGGAAGGATCAGGTTTAGCGAATTGAGTTAATAATTCATTAGGAATTACAATATCATTCTTAGCTTGAGCTAAATCCAATTTCTTTTGTAATTCCAATAACCCCTGTTTCCCATATTTCAATTTAATTTGTTTATTCAATTGTTTATTATTTTGTTTAATTAATGAATTCAATTTTGATGATGGTTTACCTAATATTGTACTTGAATGATTGTCAACTAAATATACCTTAATAAGGTCACTCCATTGTTCCCTTGTCCATTCAAGTAACGTATCATATTCATTCAAATCTTTACACCATTTAGCCAAATCAGATCCATCAGGATTACCATATATGAATTCAAGAGTGGCAATATTTGAAAACAGCGATGCCGATCTTTCAGTCCCACTAATAAATTTCAATTTTTGTTGATTGATAATTTTCGTTAAATAATTCATATCGATATTATCGGGAACAACTTGTGACAAGATCAATGATTTAATCTTGTCATCTAATTCATTCAATCGAATGGTTGGAACACCATTGAAATTGAAATTTATCGTTGTTCTATAATAATCATCAGTAGTATAATCAATATCGGTGGCGAAAGGGTGATCAATTTCAACTAAATGTTTATTAAACAATGAAATTGGAGAATCAGTGAAATAAGATCCAATCATATCAATCGCAGTATTGATCAAAGTATCATTCCCTTCGGGTCCAATCCATGCAATTAATAATTCACCCATTGATTCATCAGTATCAGGAAATTCAATTTCTTGAACAATAGTTTGTTTCAATTGTTCATCATGTATAGAATCAACAAATGGTCTTGGTGCTTTCTTTTCCAGATCGGGTAAATTAGGTAATTCACTATCAACTTCAGTCATAACTTCCAATAACTCTTGTTCATTAATTGAACCAGTAATTATCACACATAAATTATCCGGTCTATACATTGACTTATGGAACTGTTTGATCTGATCATTAGTTAAATGACGTAATTCCGACATCAACCCCCCAGTTTCAGAAGAATACCCCGAACTAGGAGCATACAATGTTTCTTGCATCTTTTGGAAAGATACAAACCATGATTGATTTTCAATCCCTTGCATTTCACTAAACACAACCCCCTTTTCTTTCCCCTTACCATCAATATGATAAACCTCAGTTAAACATGCTTCATCAGTTAAAGTAGGTGCAAACAAATGATCCAAATAAATCGGTAACAACGTCTTGAAACCATCCCAACCAGCAGTAGTTAAAGTATAAACAGTTTGATCGACCGACGTCCATGCATTTGTAGATGAATACAATCTATTACCTAAATTATCCAATAGACCCTTATAAGGATACTTCTTGGACCCCATAAAGATCAAATGTTCTAACGTATGGGGACACCCTGAACTATCTTTGATTTCAGTAGCAACGGCAAAATATCCATTGACTATGGGGGATGGTTGATTGATATAAGTTAATTGTAAACCAGTCCTTGAAGATCTCCATTTCTTGATATGTGCCGGTGCATATTCAACTTCAAATGATGCTTGTTGTATGAATGATGATGGAAATCTTGTCATGACTTGTTTGATCAACGTAGTTTAATTCTTTTTGGTATTAAGTGTTTATAAAGTGTCTATAAGTTTAGTTATTCTAGTATGTTCTAACACACACACACCCTTCCCTTAACAAAGTTTTCTTCTATATATATACCCTTTATCTTCTTCTTAAAGAGTGGGATCGTGTTAATGACTTTTAAGTGGAAGAAGAAGAAGAACAAGATCTGAAATTTTTCTTTTTTATTTTTTGTTTCTTTTTTTTTTTTTGAGTGAGAAGATTTTGAACATGAACAACAGTGGAGAGAGATAGAAAGACAGAGAGATCAGAGTGGAGAGACAGAGAGACATAGACAGAGAGAGACAGAGAGAGTGGAGAGATACAAAGAGTGGAGAGACAGAGAGACAGAGAGATCTCGAAAGATTTATAAACATAACGTATTGCTTTTTCCTACAGATACGACTGATATGTACTATCATGTAAAAATAAATATACAAAAGGAATGAGTCTATCAAATACAAGGCTCTACCTACCTCATCTCTTCTTCAGCTTCTTCAAATATTTTAAACATCTTTGTAACTTCATCCTTCATACTTGTAGTCAACTGAACTAAATCATCATCGGATTTATTATACATAATACAATTGGCAAACATAAGCATGATATCTCTTTCTAATTCCTTAACCAGTTGATATACCGGTGGTTCTACCTTCAGTTTTACTTTCTTTAAAATATTCTTTAAATCCTGTGGTTCATATATCACATCATAATAATCAGGTGCATCCTTCTTATGTACCGGATGCAAGAATGGAGATGAGAATCGATGTTCTTGTATGGCAGTGATGAGATTGACTGCGATGTTTTGGAATCGTTTATGTTGTGATGGACCTGGGGTGGATGTTGGTGAACGTGATCGTTTTCGTGATTCTTGTTTCGTGATTTCCTCTGTGGCCGGCAGTTCTTCTTGTTCTTCTTGTTCTACTCCTTCTTGTTCTTGTTCCAGTTCTTCGTCTTCTACTTCTATAGGTTTTTCCACTTCTTCTACTAGTACAGAGTCTTCAACTTCTTCTACTTGTATAGAGTCTTCCTTTTCTTCAACCATCTCGGGTTCTTCTGTCTTTTCTTCAATTTCTGATTCCTCTTTACCCGACACTGTGATCTTTTCCTCTTCCGAATCTAGTTCTTCGGCCATATTTTCTGTGTCATCTACTCCCTTCTTGTCGATTTTATGTTCCTCGTTCAATGTCTCACCTTCATCTTCCTTATTGGAAACTACTTCTTTCTTCTCTTCCTCATGCATGCGTTCTTCCACAATGGATTCTTCTTCTGCTGCCGTTGCTGCCTCGGACGATTTATCAAGTGGTTTAGCTTCTTCTTCATTTTGCTTATGTTGCTCATCTTTCTTTGTATCGACTTCCTTTTCAGACTCTTCTTGAGGTTCTTCTTTGGTTACTTTAGGCTCTTCTATTGGCTCTATCTCGATTTCATTAGGCTCTTGATCTTGTACTTGTTCTTGTACTAGCTCTTGCTCTTCTAATTCTTCTTCTTCTATACTAGATAGCTGGCGTTTTTCTTCTTCTTGCTCGGAAATATCCAAATCCTGTTGCTCAATAGTCTCTTCTACCTCTTCCTTGTCCTCTACCAGTTCCTTCACTTTGGATGATACGTCTTTTCCTATATTATCAGATATTTTCTCAACTGATTTGTCATCAATTTCCATCTTATCATCATCATGTTTAGTGTTTTCTTCTTGTTGATCAATCTCCATTTCTTCATCAACTCCTCGCACTTCCTCGTGTATCTCACTGGTAGTCTCGACTGTTCCTTCTTGTTTCTTCTTCTCCTCCTTATACAACTCTCTAGCTCCTCTCAAAAGGTATTTCGAATATCTCAAAGTTGAAGTGGCAACTATATTCTTCATAATGTTTTCATATATCGGAGGCAGAACATCCACGACAACAATATCACCATTTAACTGAACAAGCTTATGAAACAACGTCTTACTCACAATAAACAACAACAATTTCGCATCTATCTCGGGAAACACTATATCTGGATTATTAAATGTTGATTTATAATCATGAGCTAATTGATTTAGAATTATCAAGAATTGATGTAATGGGATAGGAATTCGACAATCTGATATGGGAAATGGATGGGAACTTATTAGTTTGTTGATTGCTGCTCCCAAAAGAATTATCAGGAGATCTGGATTGATTTTTATTGGTTCTGACATGCCCCCTCTGCTCTGCTTTGGTCCTTTGTAAATTCACAATGTTTACAAGTTTCTTCGAGATTTCATTAAAGTTTAAATGAATTTTTTTTTGGTGTTGTTGTTTGACTGAGAGAGACAGAGACAGAGAGAGATTACACTGAAATATCAAAGAGACATTAAAGAATGAAGTAACATCCCTCTATAAGTCGAGGAAAAGATAGGTTTACCATCCCATAGAAAAGTAGTGGAACTAAGGTGAAGTTCACAAATAGCTACATTAAGTATCAAATGAACAAGAGATAACCATGGAATACAAGGCAGCTCTCTACACATCACACTCCTCCAAACAACAAAAGAACACTCTATGTCAGTATTAGACTATAGTATATACGTATATGTATTATAAATAAACCTCTTTTATGTACAATCAAAATTAGCGAATGGCAGTATTCAAGTATATCTATCACAAGTAGGTATATCCACCATACTTGCTACCATCACTATCTGCTCCTGCTGCTCCTTTTCTCTCCTCTCCTTCAAATCATTAAATAGCTCTCTGAACTAGGCTATTTATTGTTGACCTTGTTTTTGCATCAAAATAGCACTAAAATAACATGGTTAATATTTGTGTTTCCTTTAAAAACTTCACACACATAATTGAAAACTAATACATACTTTTGTTCTTGGAATCTTTGACCAACACGTTCACTGTGCTTCAAGAACTTTTCAGAACACTTGGCAATACAGCTAGTTTCCTTTGTGGTCAAGTTACCACTGGTGAAATCATTAACACAATCATCAAAACATCTAGAAACTAAGTTTGAATATAAGTTCATGAAATCTTTCATTTGCTTTTGTTCAACAATTTGTTGAAACTCTTGTTGTTCCTTAACGTTTAACTGATCCATTTTGTTGCTACTTGTTTGCTTTTCCTAAAGGTGAAGGTGTTATCTCTTAATGGAAAGATCTTCAACGGCAAGAACCCTTTTTCATCTTTTTAAAAAGAAAATTTCATTGAAGAAAAAAAAATTTTTCTTACTTAAATTGTCGCGACATTACTTGTGACACATTCTAAGTTAAAATATTTACAAAACGATTATATATACACAAGGAAATGACAGGATGGTCTAACAACTACACACTTGTGGAGCTCTTGGGAATGCACTAATGTCTTTCAAACTTTCACTACCAGCCAAGAAGGTTATTAATCTCTCGAACCCGAGACCAAACCCACCATGAGGAACAGTTCCATTCTTACGAAGGGTCAAATACCATTCCATTTCTTCTATGTTCATTCCATGTTTCTTCATATCTCCAATCAATGTATCGTAGTCATGTTCTCTAAGTGATCCACCGGCTAATTCTCCAAAATCAGGGATCAAAAGATCATAACATGCAACAGTAGGTTTTTCAGGATCAAAATTCTTTGAATTTAACATATAGAATGGTTTTAATACTGAAGGATAATCAGTTATAAAGATAGGTGAATGTTCAGCTAGCATCCTTTCATGTTTTATTTGTAATGATTCCCCCCATGTGATTTGTTCCGACGAATCTAACCTCTGATTAAGAAGTTCAACTGCTTGGGTGTACGTCATAGATGGCCATCTTTTCTCAGTAACTAACAGTTTCCATCTCTTGTCAATAATCTTCTTACGATCTCCAAATGCAGCACCAGACAAATCATCCATATTTCCAGGCATAAATGAACTTTCAATATCTATAGATTTACCACAGTTGTTAACTAACCCATTAACAACATATCTAATCATATCTTCAGTAAAATCAGTCAATTGTTTCAAATCGTCAATATAACATAATTCCGCTTCCAACATCCAAAACTCACACAAGTGACGACTAGTGTTTGAATTTTCAGCTCTGAAACAAGGTGTCAATGTCCAAGCTCGATTCAAAGAAAGCGCAAGTGCTTCCAAATGAAGTTGAGTTGACACCGTAAGATATGCATCCTTACCGAAAAACTCCCCACTTTCTTTCATCAAAGGTTCAATTTTAAATACCTCTCCCGCTCCTTCACAATCTGAACTGGTGATTATCGGAGGTGTCACCTTAATGAAGCTTCTAGAGTTAAAGAATTCAAGGAATTTTGTCTCAAGGAATGAACGAAGCCTAAGTATTGAAGCTAAAGTAGATGTACGATGACGAAGTGAAGGATACAATCTCAAATTCTGCATAGATGTAACCTTCTTTTGAAGGGGATAATCTTCACTAACATTACCAATTATACTTATACGATGTTCAGGATTCTCATAATCATATACCAATTCAAATGGTTGTTTTCCCTTTCCTACAACCCATTCACCTTTTACACATATACTCTGACCAACTTTCAACTCCGGTATATCTTGGTGCTGCCCATTAACGTTCTTCATAATAACTCCGAGACCTCGATACCCAGTCCCGTCATTCAAATCAATAAATCCGAGATTCTTGGATGATCTGAAACTTCTAACATGTCCACTCAATTCAAAAAGTTGATTCACTGGTGGTGGGTGCTTATGGATTTCCAAAAAAGTAGGCTTTAACTGACCAAGCCATCTCTTTCCTGTGAACTCCAGCTTCAATTCTTGAAGTATTGTTTTTCTTCCCACAGGAAATAGCATCGTACGATAAGCTTGTTTCACGAGATATTTCACTATGGAAAATTTACTAACAGTTTTTTTTTCAAAAGACCCTTCCCCAGGCCTCATAAAATTTTCAGAATTTTTCACGATCTCTGTTGACTCACAATCACTTCATCTGTATATCCTATTCATGCATACACACCATTCCCATAGTGGAGACTATATCTCCCATGCCGTTGACTCCCTTGACTCAATGGTGGCCAAATACCATTCGAAAGGGTTCACTCACGTCTGTTTAACTGAACATATGCCTCGACTTCAATCACGATTCTTATATCCAGAAGAAACCGATAAGAACTACTCAATCGAAGATCTTCAATCTGATTTCAACCGGTTTGTAACCCACGCCACCAGACTAAAACAAGAATACAAGCTGAAGAACATGAAGATAATGGTTGGATTTGAAGTTGAAGGTATAGATGATCCCCATATTGAGTATTCTCAAACACTCTTATCCCAGAACCTGGGAGTTCAAATCATGGTGGGGTCAGTTCATTTCGTTCATCTGATTCCAATCGATTTCACTCAAGAATTATGGTTTAAAGCTAGAGAAGCTACATTAGAGAAAACCACGCGAGCATTATATCGAGATTATTTCAAATTGCAATATCGGGTTTTATCCCAATTAAAGCCAATTGTGGTTGGTCATTTCGATTTGATTAGGTTATTACAGCCAACTGATGATATTGATAATACTACTGGAAAGCTAGTTACTGAAATCAATATAGAATCAGATTGGCCCGAAGTCTGGGAACTTATACTTAGAAATATCAAGCTAGTGAAGGAGTATGGTGGTTTATTTGAATTGAACAGTTCTGCAATTAGAAAAGGTTGGGACACTCCCTATCCCAAGGAAGACATCGCCAAGGCTATTATAGAATATGGAGATTCCAGATTTTGTCTTTCTGATGATGCTCATTCACTTTCTCAAATTGGAATCAAATATGATAAAGTACTTGAATACTTGAAACAGTTAAATATTGACAAGTTATATTATCTTGATTCTGACATAAACGATGAGATCATCGTCGCTGAGCAGGATTTGGCTACCGTAGAGAAATCCAAATTTTGGGATCAATATAGATAAAATAGAGATCATTTTATACAAGGTCATTTATTCATTGTTTTTTTTATCTATTTATTACATTATAAATCGTAATGACTCTCTAATAAGATCTACCAAACATACAATATTTAGTGGCCAACTTATCACATTTAACACACTTTTGTCCTTCCTTCAATTCAGGTTGATCGAATGGAATACATAATGATTTAGCACCCATAGAAGGAGCCTTTTCGTCGACTTCTTCATCTTCACCATTATCTTTCTTGGCCGAAGAATCCTTAATGTCATCTTCACAATCACTGTCACCACACCATGGGGAAAGAATAACATTCTTGGCATTCAAAGTTGGAACAAAATCTTTCCAATCATCGACTTTAATACGATGAGAATCAAAATCTTTACGAGCTCTAGATAACATACCTTCATGCATTTCATCCAAAATTTCAGGAATTCTCGTTTCTAATTCATCCAACTTAACGGTGTATTTACTACCGTCATCTCTTCTAACTGCAGTAACTTGATTTTGAGCTAAATCTTTAGGACCAAATTCCAAACGGATTGGAACACCCTTTAATTCCCAATCAGCGAATTTCCAACCTGGAGAATAAATATCTCTGTAGTCCCCAATAACTTTAACACCAGAATCCTTCAATCTCTTTTCAATTGCTTCGGCACCATCATTGATTTCCTTTCTTTGTTCATCAGTAGTCTTGGTAGTCAATCCAACTGGAATAACCACAACTTGGGTCTGAGCAACTCTTGGAGGTAAGACTAACCCCTTATTATCAGAATGAGTCATGATCATAACCCCAATGGAACGAGTAGATAAACCCCATGAGTTTTGGAAAACTGAAATACGTGGGTTTTGTGGACCTTCTGGGTCTTCAACTGAAATGTTAAACATCTTGGAGAAATTGTTACCTAAATGATGAGAAGTACCACCTTGGATACCTCTACCAGTAGCAGACACAAACCCTTCAACAGTAGTAGTATAATCTGCCCCGGCAAACTTTTCATTGGAGGTCTTGGTCCCCTTAACAACTGGGACAGCTAATAATTCTTCATAAACTCTAGCATACAAATCTAAAATTTGTAACACTTCTTCACCAGCACCTTCTTTAGTTAAATGGGCAGTATGACCTTCTTGCCAAAGGAATTCTCTGGTTCTCAAAAATGGTTGTGGATGTTTGAATTCCCAACGAACAACTGAATTCCATTGATTTAATCTCAATGGTAAATCACGATGCGATCTGATCCATTTGGCATAATATGGATACATAACAGTTTCAGAAGTTGGTCTAATCGCAATATGTTCTTCCAAATCGGAGCTACCGGCCTTGGTAACCCATGCAACTTCAGGGGCAAACCCTTCAATATGGTCCTTTTCCTTTTCTAAAACTCTCTTGGAAACAAACATTGGGAAATAAGCATTTTGAACCCCTAATTCCTTAATACGGTCATCAAACCATCTTTGAATGGTTTCCCACACGGTGTATGAGTTTGGTCTAAGGATATAACAACCGGAAACATCATAATAATCTAACATTTCTCCCTTAGTGACAACTTGGGTATACCATGAAGAGAAATCCTTGACCTTGTCAACGGTAATACCGATCAATTTGGCATCTTCTAATTTTCCACTATCCTTTTCCTTCTTGGCAGCGGTGGCAGCGGTAGCAGCTGGTGCAG
Organism: Hemisphaericaspora haegerdaliae; assembly: GCA_001655755.1. Lineage (NCBI taxonomy): Eukaryota > Fungi > Ascomycota > Pichiomycetes > Serinales > Debaryomycetaceae > Hemisphaericaspora > Hemisphaericaspora haegerdaliae. The sequence goes on from LQHL01001659.1 coordinate 14,407, forward strand.
CAGCAGCTGGAGAAGCAGCAGGTTCAGCTGAAAAATCAACAGTGATCAATTCAATACCAGTAGATTGCAAGAATTCAACAACGGTCTTTGCAGAAAGAGAAGCAGCAGAAGATTCAGTAGATAACTTCAAAACCACATCATCGCCGGCACTGGCTGCCTTGATAATCTTTTCATCAACAATAAGTTTGATCTTACCTTGTAAATCCTTACTTAAATTGGCAATAGAAACTTCTTTAGTTGAAGTAGCAAAGAATTCTTGAACTAAGTCATCCTTTGCCAATCTTGGTTCTTTGACATTCGCAGCCTTAGCAATTGCCCCCGATGGAGTTTGAGTTTCTTGTAAGGCAAATACAAACACTGGGATTGGAGTTGCTGTCTTTGCTGTCTTTGGTTTAAAGATTAATGATTTGGTTGGAACTGAAGATTCAGAAGCAACAGTAGCTAATGATATAGCAGCCAATGATTGTTCTAAAGCCATGATATGTCTGTAGCTATGTACTTGCGGTGTATATATATCCCAACTGCTTTGGTAACTTCCTCCTCTCCCCGTGTAGAAGTCAATTTTGGTTGTAAAATTTTTCATTTGAGGAAGAATTGGATTAACCTGTAAAAATGACTCAACCTGTAAAACTTACTATTTTAGAAAAAGTTTTTCACTTTTTCCACTTTTTCAATTTACTCTTATTACTCTTATTCATATTATCACTCCAATTGAAGCAGAAGTAACAAGTAGAATACGATGTCACAGACTGTCTACGTTAACGAAAAGTCAGGTGTTGATGCTGTTGAGGTTCAAGGTACTGAACAACAACCATTTGCATCTCCTGCATTTGCTTTATTTATCTTTCCAGATGCCAAAATCAATGTCTACAAACAATCTGAAGAAAACAGTGAAGAATTCTCATATGTTGAAATCTCCGCTTCTGCTTTGAAAAAGGCTAAGAAGGGGGTTGAAGGTTTAAAGAAAAAAGCTGAAAAGCAAGCTAAATTAGAAGAACAAAAGCAACAAAAGGCTGATGAAGCTTCCAAGAAACTTGCTGAATTGGATCTTATTAAGATCGAAGAAGATTCTTCGTTACCAATTGCTAAGAAGATCAAAGTAAGAACGGTGCAAGATAATTTGGAAACTAGAGTTTCAGTTCAAGGTTGGATTCATCGTTTAAGAGTTCAAAAGGGGTTAGCTTTTATTACTCTTAGAGATGGTACTGGTTATATTCAAGCGGTTTTAACTGGTGATTTAGCAAAAGCTAAACAAACTCAAGAATTAACTATAGAATCTACAGTTGTAATCAAGGGTGTTATTTCTAAATTACCTGAAGGTAAGACTGCACCAGGTGGTGTTGAATTGAAAGCTGATTATTATCAAGTTATTGGTTTAGCTCCAAGTGGTGATGATTCCTTTACTAACAAGGTTCAAGAAGGTGCTGATCCATCTTTGTTATTAGATCAACGTCATTTAGCCTTAAGAGGTGAATCTTTATCTGCTGTTATGAAAGTTAGAGCAAGTTTATTAAGAGCTATTAGAAGATTCTTTGAAGAAGAAGGTTTATTAGAAGTTACCCCTCCATGTATGGTTCAAACTCAAGTTGAAGGTGGTTCCACTTTATTCAAGATGGATTATTATGGTGAAGAAGCCTATTTAACCCAATCGTCTCAATTATATCTTGAAACTTGTTTACCAGCATTAGGTGATGTTTATTGTGTTCAAGAATCATTTAGAGCTGAAAAATCACATACTAGAAGACATTTGTCTGAATATACCCATATTGAAAGTGAATTGGCATTTATAGAATTTGATGATTTATTATCTCATTTGGAAAGATTAATTACCAAAACCGTGGGATATGTCTTGGAAGATCCAATTGCCGGTCCATTAATTAAACAATTAAACCCAGATTTCAAACCACCACAAATGCCATTCAAGAGAATGGAATACATTCACGCCCTTGATTGGTTAAACGAACATGGCATTCCAAATGAAGATGGTGAAAAGTTCAAATTCGGTGATGATATCGCTGAAGCTGCTGAACGTAAAATGACCGACACAATTAATCAACCAATCTTATTGATTCGTTTCCCAGTTGAAATCAAATCGTTCTACATGCAAAAATGTCAAGATGATCCAAGAGTCACTGAATCTGTTGATGTCTTGATGCCAAACGTTGGTGAAATCACTGGTGGTTCAATGAGAACTTATGATTATGACGAATTAATTGCTGGTATCAAGAGAGAAAGGTTGGATTTAGAAAGTTATTATTGGTTCACTGATCAAAGAAAGTATGGTACTTGTCCACATGGTGGTTATGGTTTAGGTACCGAAAGAATTTTAGCATGGTTATGTGATAGATTCACTGTTAGAGATTGTTCATTGTATCCTAGATTTACTGGTAGATGTAAGCCATAATTAACTGTAACGGTATGGGGACGATTACACACACACACGTTTTTAATGAGATTCACTAATTCTTTCTTTTGTATTTAGCTTAGAAGTTAGAGTAATGGATATTTATGTAACAACTTTGGTATTCGATGGGCGTCATCCTCTCTCCCTACCTCCCCCCTTCTATGGTTGACTCCTACTCTTTCCTATTCAATGTAGGTGACTAAACACTTGGTAGCACTTTCCCATAAACGCGATATTTTTTTTTCTTTCGATAAACACGGAAAGACCATCAATAAGAAGAACAGAGACCACTGTTACACTAGAGAGCCAGAGACAGAGACACAGACACAGACCCAGAAAGAGACGGAACAACAAGAAGAATATGATAGGTAAACGATGCACAACGACCTTTTGAAAGATTCATTACACACTTTGGTGAAGGAACTAAGTAGTTTACATTCATTCAATCAATGGGATCAATCAATTAAATATGAAAGTACCTTACGTCACGTAGTAACGAACTTAGTGGATCTACTTAATAATAACAATACAATCCTTGATCTACAGATCGCTCCTAATTCTAAAGTGTCACAAGATATTGGCGAATTTCTTGTCCGTTGTTTCAAAGTTCGAGATCATGTTGGTAATATCAACATTACTAAACAGAATATTTTGGCATACTTGCAATCATATAGAGGGGGAGGAAGTGGAGAAGAAGATGATAGAACTTCGACAATACAAGTATTGAACAACTTGGTTCAACTCCTTTCAAGCAATGAAAAGCCACCACCAACTAGAATTAAAAGCTCATATTCACATGTATTGATTAGATTTTCAGAAATGTTAGAGAAAATAATTAAACATCATCATGAATCAGAGCAAGAGTTTACAACGTATATTGCTAGATGTTTAAATTATGAACTAAACTTTTATTCTGAATTGAGACGTAGACGTGAATCTGAAAATATAAAACAAGATGCCGCTATATTTGAAAATGTGTTATCTACTTTTAAATCCGATATAGGTAAGGTTAATGACAACGATAGTATATTCAGTTATGCTAACGATAAACCCATCCCAAGTGACATTACCCCGTTGGATTTACGTTCAAATTATCCTAACTTTGATAGTCTATATCGAGTATTTGTTGGAGCTATTGATTTCGAAAAGTCTCCATATGACGATGTCAATCATCTCTCATCGGTATTTGTTGATTCTTTCAAAAAACTTAATCAAATTGACTATTTCGAATCCCTATATGTTAGGAATAACCAGTTCATGGTCAATGCCATTTCCACCTTTCTTATTGAATCAAATACAGAAGGGAATTATATTCTTCCTCGAGGTTTCAGTGGTATCAATAACAAGGTAATCACTGAAGTAGTTAGTGATCATAGTTTCCCGAGAAAATATGAACCCCCGACCCCACATTACATTGATCAATTTGGCAAGGTTCAGATTATTAAAGATGAAAAGGAGAATATACTTGAAATTAAACAAGAGAAACTAATCAACTTGTTAAAAGCTCTAAAGATAGAAGTAATACCTGCATTAATTGAAAACAATATTCAAGTGGATCCAGAATTCCCCCGACTATTAAGACATTACTTTACGTTTCTATATGTTACAATGCCCCATATTGCAACCAAAAGTGATTTGGAATATATTCCAGAAATTGAACGATTAGTTTATGAAATTCAAAACTTGGATAATGTTGATCATGAAGAAGATATCAACATTACAAAAGATATTGTTTATAAGTTTTGTGAATTGCATAAATTGCTTTGTAAAGTGAATTATAATATCATGGAGGACACTGATGAGGTTGATCCGAAACGAAAGGCAACATTGTTAATGATAGCGAGCACTCAGGACTATTATGATTCAGTGAAAGTCAAACGTATAGTATTGCATAAATGGAGGGGGTTCGTTGAAAAATTTATTGAACTAAATAGACTATTAAGCAGGGTTGAAATCAAAACCAAGAAAAGGTCATTTGAAAAATGGGTTACAGCAGCAAGAGGAAAAGACAAATACTTGCAAATCCTGGGACAGATTTATCAAGATAGTTTGAGGAAAAACATGTTCCTGCTCTGGCAAAGACGACTTGTAAATTTGCGCCTTCAAGATAAGAGGGCTGATCAAAAATTGATCAGGAAATTTTTCATTCGGTGGAATAAACGAAATAACCAATATTCTGAGATAGCAGAATGTGGGAATTTGTTTGAAAAACTTTCTTTGAAATCAAAGTATCTCCGACTAATCGGTAAAAGGAACCATGATTCCATGGTAAAGACAGATAATCTTTCACTTTTAGAAAGAGACTTTCAAGTTGAAAGTAACAGGAGAATCCTTTTCAGATATTTTGTGAAATGGTACTTCAAAATGGATTCTCATACTGGAACCGGCACTCCCCCCTTAACTGAGTCTCTAAGTTTCAAGTTAATTCATTTGAAACGATTGGAACGGAATTTTGTGCTATCTATTCATTTCAAAAGATGGACCACAGCTCATCAATTAGAAACGAGAGCCATAAAAGTTCAACAAGACCATGATTTCATGATTCTAAAACATGTATTTCTGAATATTTGGATACATAAATGTAGATTATTGTTAATGGCTGTTCGATTTCAATCATGTCAATTGGAAAAACTAAAACGGAAATATATTCTATTATTGAAACAGTCAGTATTTCAGCATGGCAAGGCGCTGGAATTTTATAGGACCAAAGCTGTATCGAGAGAATTCTTTAATTGGAAGCGAAACTTTGCTTACAGGAAGAAAGAAAGTGAATTCAACAAGATTATAAAAAATAAATTCTTGGGAAAATGGCGTCTTGCATTCAAATTGAATCAACATCAACAAAAGAATAATTCAAATATCAAGAAGTCATTGCTTTTAAATTGGAAATCAAAGTGTATTCAAATATATGAAAATGAATTTATGGCTGCTAAAGTTTATAATGAAAATTTACAAAAGAAAGTATTTCAAAATTGGGAACAATATGTTGATCATATGCGAGAATTAGACAAGAGTGCTTTGATCGTTACTAAGCTACGATATTTTAACAAATTCAAGAAACGTTATTTGAAGTGTACCACTGGCTTGATAAACTTATACAACTCACGTCGTGGTTTAGTATTGGTAGATTCATTAGCGAGAAAATCCGCATTTGAGACATGGAAGAGAAAGTATCAAGTAATATTTGAAGAACGGGCAAACTATAAACTTGAATGGATGGAAGAACAAGTATCACGGCCATTATTAAAGTCACGATTTATGAAAGTATGGATTAACAAATCCAATGAAATGAAAATTAAGCAAAATGAATTACAATCCCGTATTCACAAATTCCATGGATCATTATTTCATGCCAGGCCAATATTCGATCTATGGTTTGAAAAATCAAAACAAATAGAAGATTTGGAAGATGATGCTAATCGATTTGAACATACGGTTTTATTAAGGAAATTCTTAACAATATGGTATGGACAATTTACCACCAACTTTGAAATGGAAAACCTGGCGGAAGATTTCATGGCGGATAAGAACTTTAATTTACTTAAGGAAGTACTTCGGAGGTGGTCGATTAAATATAATAAAAACATTAAGAGACATGAACAACAATGTGAATTCTTTATGGCCAAATCAGATCGATCCAAGGCACAATCGATTTTCAGATTGTGGCATTATCGAGTACTCGAGAGAAATTTAATAAATGACGAGAATGAGAATGAGGAGGATGAGGATGAAGAAGATCAATACATCCAAGCGAATAGTACTATTATAAGCAATCTGTCTCCGTTGGCAAGTAGATCAAGAAGACAGATGTCGACGATATATACTCCTGTGAAAGTGAGACTGAAACTGCAGATACCTCGGGGATTTTCAACTCCAAATAGGAAAGGACCAAGCCCGACCAAATTACAAGAAACTAAAGAACGACTTCAGACGGAAAAGATTCAAGCTTTGAAACAACACTTTGCCAAGGCGGGATGGAGCTCTACTCCAAATACATCACCGGTTGGAAGTAAATCAGTTCCACAATTACGAAGACAGGGTTCCATTTTTCCAAAATTATCACCACCTAGAACTTCATATCGACCTCGGACAACCATTATTCCACTGCCTCCTCCAAGACAACCGAGATTTACTAAAGAAGTGGAATTTGAAGATGAAGTTTGGCTGGGTGGTACATCATCATCATCGGCAGCAGCAGCAGCAGCAGCAGCAGCAGCACGGAATCAATACGATAACACATTGATTGAACAGGCAAAGCCAATGAGAAGAATTACACCAATTAAATTTCCTACCGAAGAAGAATTCAATCAGTTGAGATTTTCACCTGTTACAACATTGAAAAAGAGGGTTAATAGGGGAGACCTAGAAAGATAGAATAATTTTTTTTAATCTTATTGTATTATTGTAATATTACATGAACATTATTTATTTCAGATTTTGCTGGATTATCGACTCCTCGAAGGTATCGATTTGCTCGTTAATTTCTTCTCTTATTGATTCTGGATCAATTTCGTCAATACTGTCTATTTCTATATTAGTGTTTTCCTCAGGCGGATGATCTGAGCTATGCTGAGGGGGGACTACCACCAAGGCCTTGTAAACAAACAAATAGTCATTGGTACTAACAGTTGACCTGACAATGTCTACAAACAAAGTCGCTTGTCCCAGCATGAGCTCCTTGAGAATGTTCATCGCAAGTTGGGGAATAACCATTCTGTCCTTGCTTTGAGCAGTTAGGATGTCTATAATTGGATTAACATTAATTCCAGTAAATATTGGCGACAGATGAATAAGTTCCCAATGGCTTGGATCCAATTTCTCTTGAGAAATCACCAATCCAAAACTGTTCCAAAGTGAATCCAATACCTCTTTATCTTCAGTTTTATCATACTTGATATAAGATTGGTTGTGAATTTCTCCAAATCGACTGACACCGGTCATACAAGCAGGAACATCCATATGTACAACTGTGAAATGGTTGCCCTCCTTATTACAATTCTCCATGATATACTTATTTGTGAATTTCAAAGCTTCTCCTCCCGGGTAATTAAAACTGGAAATATAACCCATTTGCATCGATAATATTGACGAAATCAAAATCCCGGTTAAAATGATGGAAAATAATAACTTATTCATGAAATTGACATTGAATTTGATGAAAATATTGGTTAAACCATTGGCTGCTTGTAAAGTGAAAATAGGAATTGTATAAACAATGAATCTCCATTCCTTGTGTGGTTGAAATGACATGGTAGCAATGAATAAAATTGCCGATATAAACAAGATCCTTAATGAATACCTTGCTGGATGAGTTATGACGGCTTTCTTCTCCTTTTGATCTACAATAGAACTAGTAGTGCCATCATCTGCAGGATCATTAATGAATCCAGGAACAATCAACAATAATATAATTGGTGGTCTAAAAATTTGCCATAAATAATGTTGGAAATAGGCCGACCAAGGTTCAACACCCCATTCGCTAGATTTACCATTTATGATATTGAAAACAAACGAATCAATTTCTGGAATTAGTAATCGTTTCCAGAAATACGAGTCTACGCAAAGGGAAGCAAATCCTCCAAACATGGTTCCAGCAATTAAATAAACCAAATTGTTGACAAGATTGGATTGTCCAAATATGACTGATGAAACAAAGGCAATTATAACGGCAAATACCCCAACTTCTAAACGAAACACAACCCCAACAAATGCCAACCAGGTGAATCCAGATAAATCACCAACAATTAACTTTGAAATTGCATAGTTGACAAATGGCAATGCAATAAAATTAGGTAATGTCCGTGATGAATAATATAATAAATGAAACTGGGACATGAGTAAAATCATATACCAAAATCCAATTGTCCCCTTAATTTTACTCCTTCGATCTCTAAAAGTTACTTTATTCAATGAATCTCTAAGTCTAATCAACATCAATGCATTGGCAATTCCAAGTATTGATCTAACAATCTTTTGTAATTCCAATTGGTCACCCCCGCCCTTGAACAAATCAATACCTAAAAATCCATCAACAAGCATAACAATTTTAGCAACTCCGGCAATTAATAAACTACCAATGAAGGTTCTTGGGACAACTCCAGGAAACGTTAAATGATCATAATTGTCAATTGCTTCTCGGGGCGAAACTCCATAATTTATGATGTCATGAATTGCTTGTAAATTGAATGATTCTTCCACTTTTGTGTATGGTGCAATAACCAAGTGATAAGATATCAATAGTATAAGACAAGCATCTAGAGCCTTATTGAACCTGTACATTCCTCCTCTTTCGTTGACTCTATAAAGCAAAAGACAACAGTATCAAAATGCTACGCTGAAACTCCGGTTTACAAAGAGAAAGTGGTGGAGATGAAAAAAAAATAATTTGAACCCTGTTAAACTGGAATTATGTCGTTAGGACAATATGCAGGTAAGGTAAGACGCTGAAGACATGAGATGGTCAAGTGAAAAGTTTTCACTGGAAAAAATTTTCACATAACTTCTTTTTTATACTTTTTAATTAACACTGTAATTTATCTGTACTATTTTACACTACGCAGGCTCCTAATTTAAGAAACCCTTTTAACCCCACGGCATCAAGAACAAGCGATTGATAGTAATATATATTGAACGATATAAGACAGATAAAGGGAACGTTATGAATGAAATACCAGAATTAGTATCTGAACTACCTGAAAATGGTGTCTTACGCACTGAAAAGGTTCCTATTCCAAGCACTTCTAACAGCGACACAACAGCAAAACCATTTTCACTGACCCCTACGGCCTTGGCCAAAAAGATACCAATAACTATCATCACGGGTTATTTAGGTTCAGGAAAATCTACCTTACTTGATAGAATAGGCAAGACTTCAAAAAAGAGGTTGGCGATAATTCTAAATGAATTTG
>LQHL01001731.1:0-28368 GCA_001655755.1 Hemisphaericaspora haegerdaliae
AAAAAAAAAAAAAATTTTTGGGCCAAGTTCAAACCAAATACACAGTTAAGTTTTTCTGCTTTCATCTCCGATTGTTCTTCTTCTTCTTCCATATTCAAGGGGAAAGTAACTTAAGTACACTCACTCTAAGGTTGAAAATTATTAAGAAGAACATATATCTAGTGTATTAAAGATAGCTTTTACCACTTGGGTTAACCGATATTCCTACTTTTTCAAATCAACAAATTAAAATAAACACAGACCCAAAAATTTTCATTTCAACTTATTTGTTTTAACAATACTTATTTTTGTACATAAAATTGACTTACTATTGTCCGATTTATGAAGATATAGCTATATCATATTCAAAGGAACGAGATAAGACTTGACTAACGAAATTTCCATTTGCTCAACTACATTTTATAACGACAACGACTTTTTTTTAATATCCATGAATGATGACTGCAAGTGCTCACTATAATTATAACAGAAGAAATTCAAGCACTACTCCATATACGATCCCAGGCAAGCATCAACAGTACCAACCACACGTGTCCTCCTCTTACCAAAACCATCATCACCATCACTCCCATCAACATACTGCAAATGGACACGTCCATCACCCATATCCACAACAACATGTTGCTTCCCCTCCATTGTCTACCTCAGTGCCGAGTTTATCCCGTGAATTTGTGGTCCGAAGAATCAGTGAAGGAGAAACTGGAAGATTAAAGGAAGAATTGCGTTGTGAAGCATGTGGGAAAGGATACAAGCATATTTCTTCTTTGGCGAAACATCTTTGGGAACATACTCCAGAATGGAATGTTACTAAGAAACTATTGATTTCAAAGCATCAGCAGGTTCAACTATTAGAAGCTGCAAGTATATTAGTGGGAATGAATGAGCCAGGAGTTAAAACTAATGGCAACACTAATAATAATAATAATGATGTGAATTCATCACAATATAACCATCGTCGCCAAGTTTCAACTGACGATCCAAGATATGTCAATAATTCTCCATTTTCTCCACCAGGGTCCAATGATGTAAACAGCTCAAGTACGCCAACACCACCAATGAATGAACAACATCAGCAATTGGCATTCAAAAACGCATATCATACAGATGAAATTTATGCCGTAAACGATGAAATGAAAATGAAGTTTGACAGATCGTTCTCTATCAGTCAATATCCCCCAACAGGATTTGAGCACAAGAAACACCCGTCTTCCTCCCCTACCATGGGAGGATATTTCGAAAAGACTAAGAATGGATTTGGAGAACATGGATTGAGATCTCCAACTTTGACCTCACAAAGGAAACAAAGCATAATCGAATCCTCTCATCAAGAGCATGAAGATGAAGATGATGAAGCAGACGAGGATCATCATCACAAGAAAGATGAATCGTTTGATGACGGTGTGCTTGGGAAAATGGAAGATTAGTTGAACTAATACCTGGCAATGCATGAATATTCAACAACAGCAACATCTGTGACCGGTGTCTTCTGAAGTTGCGCACATTAGATACTCAAAGGCAACGTTTTGTCAACGATTTATCAGAAGATATTATATTTCCACAATAAAGTTTATAAAAGGGTTTCTATTATATAAGATATATAACTATAAAATTAATAAATAAAAGTTCACTTATAGACCCTATGATATAGCCATGGATTCAGAGTTTGAGTCGTGGTGATACATATTGCTAATGAAAAATTGTTATAAGGATGGTGTTGTTTAGATGGATCCTTGAAAAGTCGTGTATCATGACAAAACCCTACATGAGTTTCTTAATTTCTCATTATAAAACTGAAGAAAAATTTTCGAGGTTGTCAACGTTTTCATTCTTTCTTCTTCAATCATTCATTAATCGAATCCGATATAAAACAATGGAATCCTAGACTGAGGATAATAGTAGTCTTGGCCAGATCAGACTTTCTTGCAAAAGTGGTCTATCTATACGATCTAACATCTTCTCTTTTTGACGAACCGTTTTGGTAAGTCTATTGAAGCAGGACTTTAAATATCTATTTTGATTTGGTTGTCTTTCGAAAGATTCTGTTGGGTCAGGATTCGTAGAATGAGGAGATTGAACTCAGTGCATCATAGTACATCAGAGATAACTTGTTTTTACAAGGTCCTACCTTCTGGTGTCTCCAAGAACACAAACATTTCTCTTATATCTAAAAAGCATTTCATTTTTATGAAGAGACTATTTACATGAATTAAATAACTATTTACAACTTGCTCTTCATAGTATCCCTTATCAAACTTCCTTCGGAGGTATTGGAGTTTCTTCCCCTCTTATGATCTCTGAAGTTAATGGTTGCAATTTAAGGAACTTCTCTCTCAATTCAGCTTGCTCTCTGTGCTCTGCTTCGTTAGCCATCTGTTTTTTACTTAATTTAGCTTGCATTCTAGCGGCATCCTTGATAGGACCTTGTCTAAGTGCTTCTCTTTCTGCCTGTTGACTATAATTGATGAAGACAAACGCAGCTCCGGCAAAGACACAGGAAGCAGCAAATGTAACTTTAGATGCGGTTGACATGGTATGTGCGATATTGATCTAGATATGTAGCGTGGATAGTTGTGATGTAAAAACGGGGTTTGATGATGTTTGTATATTGGTACTTGATATTTTTTTTTGGTTTCTATTTTCACCTTGGTAGGGAAATTTAGAACTGTCGCACGATTTTGACATTCAGTATGGATTTGAAAAACCACCGTTAGAATCACACAAATAGAACATATTTCAACTCCAACTATTTCCTATACAAATGTACTCAAGTATTCACATCGTTTTAATCACTTGCCAAATATAAATATAATAGTTTGGATATATATATATTGTGAAGTAATATGGTAAGTCTCCAGATCAGAAAGAGTATCAGCAAAAACTGTGACACTGCCTAATAACGTCATTTGGGGGTGGAAGAGAAATACAAACGCTACTTTCCAGGGATGGTAGCTAGATTTTCATGAATCTGGTTAGCGTCCAATATGATTTAACAATAAGGTACATAATTTCTTTTCGGATCACAAAACCGAAGCCTCCAGGGGCAAAGATATATTCCTTAAAATAAGCCCGTGTATGTGTATGACTAGGCTATCAGTCATTTCAATGTATTGTAGAAGTCTACAAAACCTAAGACAGGAATGATCTTTGCTTGAATGGGTCATCATTTTACGGTATACCACTTCTGGTATCCTTATATGGAATGGAATTTGTTGAATCGACACAAATAAACGCACTACATTGGCAATTTCAAATACAAACGTTGGGACTGATCCCCTGCATAATTGAAGGGTATCACTTGAAAGAATGGATTAGAGAAGGAATGGGGGGATGAACAGTATACGGTGGTATGCCCTTTGTTAGAGAATCCGCTCTTCAGTTCAAAGCACACATAAACAAATTCCCGAGGCAAATTCAATAAATAAAAAATTACTAATGAAATATATTTTTTATTCTGATGGTCTTTCTAGATCCCACGAGTGGAAAAGGGTCGTGGTAGAGGAATGTCCAAAATTCAATATTGTATCTTATCATAGTTCCATTCTTCTCCATCAAATAGTAACCTTTCTATTTATACGTGTCTGTATATGTAAGTCTTTTAACCTTCTTGGCTCTATATACCCCCGCCATCTTATAGTAAATCTAATTGGTTCTTTTTGTACCATTCTTTCAAACACACTGAGAGATATTTATTTTTTTTTTTATTTGGCTTAATTTACTTTTTGTTGAAACTTTTTTGTCTCTTTAGTTTTACTGACTTTAATTTTTCTTTTTCTGGCGGTTTTCACTACTTAACGACACACAAATCATTGTGCATACAATTCCTTTATTATATTGACAAATAACACACAATTAATTTGTTATATTACATTTCACTTACTTAATTTATTTACATTACTACTCTGCAACTATATTGATAGTTCATTGGTTCTCAGATAGAATATAAAGCAGATTATTTCTGGAAGATTATAAGTGGTATACACCCCGACAACTCAGAATATTATCAAAGTATTTTCCATCACAAATATTTAAGGATTACCATCCATTTTTTTAACTTTCAGTGTCAATTCAAATTTACTTCCTAGAGTTATATACATATTCATCAAAATTGAGCAATGAGTTCACATTTCAATCATCCAAATTCTGCGGCAATAGAGCATCAACTACATGATCATCCTTCATCCACTCCTTCCAATGTGGTAAATAGCACTGGGATGCCTGGGTCTATGGATGAAGATGGATCACTGTTAGCATCAGCCGGAAATAGTAGCAGTTTCCATAAGCCACAAATATCTAATTTAACAAAAAACTTATTGTCATCATCTAATAATCATTCCGCCACCTTTGGGTCAGATGCCGGGTCTACTCAACTTCCACCAAATCCTCCTAGTTATTCCAGTTCGGTCAACACTTCACATGTAGTATTTATACCGAACAGTTCGAATGAGTTCAATCAGAGCTATCACTCATTCAATGCAAGTAGTGGATTTCAACAATATAATCATACTCCTGTTCAAGATAATATCAATTATATTCCTTCATCTCATAATACACCGACTGTTGTTAGTGCCTCATATTCATCAAACCATTCATACACAGCATCATTACCAGGTATTAAAAATACGAGTATTTCTCAAACACAGTCATCTAGTTATAAACCTCCAAGTGGTATAGTACCGCATGCAATACCTACAACCAACGTATTCACAGATACTGCAACTATTAACAGGGAATCATTTTCATCATCGTCTTCATCGTTCACCCAATCTGGATTCTCTATACCCAATCAATTCCAACCCCCAGTTCCACAATCTATTCAGTCCCATTCATTACAACATCAATTGAGATTTCCAAATTCACTCCCTGTAAACAGCATCAACAACGTGTCTTCATCCTTTCATCAACTGCAAGTAGCTTCAAATCACGCACAATCTACTTATTTCCCTAACACCATTCCACAGACCGTCATTACTGATGTATCAGTTCCCACTAGCGGGTCATCTACCGTGCTATCCTCAACGCCGACCAATAGGGAATCTAACCATAAGGAAGAAACACATTTAGCAACTCCAGGAGACACGGTGCCACTTCCTAAACAATGCGATTCGGATCATTCTAGTTCTTCATTGACATATCAGGACCCGCCACCTTTACGACAAGCCCCGCAACAAATCGAGCCCTATGTGCCTAGAGAACCCGATCACTATATGACTTACAGTGAATTCTTGAACAATTTGACTACTAGAGACAGTTCCGAGAGTGGATATGAGGAACATTTGAATATTGTAGATTATCCAGTTAACGATTTGATTGTAATGTTGTCATGCTTGTTAACAAAGATCATTGAAGCAAACGATAAATTACATCCCAATCATTTCGAAAATACCATTGCTATTAGACAAAGACTAAAGGATGAGAAAAAAATGAAGAAATTACATCGAAAAAAACAAAAGCAACAAGAGAATGACGAAGATGATATTGATGTTGACCATGATGATCATCATGAAAGTGAGAATCCGAATGGTGAAGATGAGGATGATGAAGATATGGATTTTGATGATGACGACGATGACGACGAAATAAAGAATAAGTACTTGGCTAACGTTTTAGCATTCCATGGGACAAACATTCCAGGTATCTCATTGCATGCATATTTGGCTCGTGTTTTGAAATATTGTCCAGTTACTAATGAGGTATTTCTTTCGTTATTGGTATATTTTGATAGAATTGCGAAAAAGGCTAATAATTTGAATCTGCAAAGGAAGAAGAGTGGTGATGAAAATCGATCAGATGATCAAAGTGAATCCGAACAATTATTCGTAATGGACTCCTATAATATTCATAGATTGATAATTAGTGGAATTACAGTGTCTTCAAAATTCTTCCTGGATATTTTCTACAAGAATTTGAGATATGCCAAAGTAGGTGGGTTGCCATTAGAAGAATTGAATTATTTGGAATTGCAATTCTTGTTATTGTTGGATTTTAAATTGATGATATCCGTAGAAGATTTACAAAATTATGGTGATTTGTTATTAAGGTTCTGGAAACGCGAGCAAATAACTAATGAATTAGTGCACAGTAGTCCGTCGGAAAGTGCAAAGGAATGAGTAAACCGTTGATATCGTTGTTTACGCCTTTTTAAAAGATGCAACAAAACTAGATTCTCAGTACGTTGTACAATGGTTGTATATATATTGAAACAGAAATGTAGGAAGAAATTGAATTAGGTAGTATAGATGTTAAACAAGGGCCTTTTTGATTGTTTTATCATTATCGTTGTGTATTTTATTGTTGATGTAGCGAGAGGCTTATATCGGTAAAAAGTTTAATTTTATATTATAATTATTGTAGATTATCAATAATACAATATAATGGAAAAAAATAAGCGCAAATTTTGCGAATCTTAATCGCATTTCAGATGTGAATGTTTGAAATTGTCATTGTTACTCATTGTAATGCTTAACAAGTACTTTTCCAGAAGTAGAAATAGAATTTTAGAACAGAATTTCCCCATTCTGGGTTCTAAAGTGGGTTTCTAACTATGATTGTTTGCATGCTGTTTCCGTATTCTACATATTTTGATGTTATCTAGAAAGTCAAGGAGGGTGGGCATGATTTTGTAAACTCGGTAGACAACATTAACATAAGCAACTTTAAATGATTAGAAATGATAACTCAAATCATGTCCTTCCAACAATCGACACTATTTTGGAAAGTTTAACTTATGCTTTTAAGTTTCCCTCTGCTGAAAAGGTAAAATCCCTATAAATTGCGTCATTAGTTGTGAAAATATTGTTCTCGTGTTGATGAGTTTTGGTTTTATATGTAATTGATACATATCTTAGTACATTGAGTTTTTCCAAATTATGCTAGAGAAGACTGAACTCCTACATGAAACATGACATTACCAAGTGCATTATCTACCTGGGAACCCTCTTCACTTCCTTCTTCGACATCTATTAGTTATATCAACCCTACTAATATTATTGGACTATATGAGACTTTACTGGTTGTCTCAAAGAACATAAAGACTGAAACGAATAGCATATCGCTCTACTATCTATCTCGAAGGGCTCGTGGGGTAGCCGCTTCTCTAACTTTGATTGAGAAACAGGACTATTTGGCCACTGCTACAGATTCACAATATCTTGCGCAGGTGACTGCAGAGATGTTCAATGCAACGCTAAATTTGAAGGCTTTAGAATGGGACGCTAATCTATATCAAACTAACCTTTCAGTCACTGCTAATGCAATTTTTGCTGCATTCTTTGCTTTATGCTTCCTTTGTCATTTCGGACTAGGATGGTGGGCAAGAGCAAAATACTTTGGTGTATGTATGTTTTGTGGTACAGGTTTGGAGTTTGCAGGTTATCTTGCAAGAACTTTAGCACACTATGATTGGTCCGATCCTAATTTGTTCTTGTGTCAGATTATTTGCTTGACCATTGCACCTGCATTTATAATGGCATCAGTTTACTATTTGTTGGGGCAACTAATTGTATTGCATGGAAGAGAGTTTTCATATCTTAAACCATTGTGGTTCTCTTATGTTTTCATATTTTGTGATGTGCTTAGTTTGTTTATCCAGGGAGCTGGTGGAACTGCTGCTGCGATAGCGTTGAAGCAATTTGAAAATACGGATCCAGGAACACATATTTTGCTTGCTGGTGTCGCGTGTCAGGTGGTGTCAATGACAATAT
Organism: Hemisphaericaspora haegerdaliae; assembly: GCA_001655755.1. NCBI lineage: Eukaryota > Fungi > Ascomycota > Pichiomycetes > Serinales > Debaryomycetaceae > Hemisphaericaspora > Hemisphaericaspora haegerdaliae. The sequence continues at coordinate 7,701 of LQHL01001731.1, forward strand.
TTATGGGCTTCCTATTCGATTTCATAAATCGAATATTCTTTAAAGCAGATCCCAGTATTAAGTTTTCAGTCAGAAAATGGTGCCAATTGATACTTAATATATCTGAGGGGAAACGGACCAGAGACTTATTGGAGATTTATTATGTCCCAAAGTACAGATGTGCGAGGCAGCGAACCTATTTCAGATATGCACCATTAATAATCATACTTTCAGCTTTGTTTATTTACGTTAGATGCATATATAGGGTAATTGAACTAGCGCAAGGCTGGTCTGGTTACTTGATTACTCATGAAGAGTACGTTATGACATTAGACGCTTTAATGGTTTTTTTAGCTTGTTCAATCTATATTCCTTTTCATCCAGGAATAATGTTTGGTAGAGATATTACAAGCGAATTATCTTTCAAAACTATTCGAGAATCTAGTGAGGAAAAACTAAGCTCAAAGGGAAGCCAAATAGGAACCTTAGGTATGGTAGATGAACACGATTCTTCCCTTCAATTGAGTAAATCGGAAGAAAGATGACTGTTGATCTGTAATGGTAACTCCTGAGTTGTTGCTACATGACATTTCAAACCGAATTAATGTTAAAACATAACGAGAGAGTCTAATGAATACATCCCTTTGGAATTTCAAAATAGATTAAGCTAATCCTAAATATATAAGAGTTGTCATATACAAAATGTATACAGATTTCTGCCCATAACAATGAATTGGAATTAACGCTTGGGACTGGGGATCAAATCTTTGGCATTCTTGATACAATCTAAACCTACACAACCGCATGACCTTCGTTTGCTAGCATCTGATACTTTATCATGAAGAATGAGACAAGGGTGATAGTCTGGTATCTTGATGGTATCACTGACCTTCGTAGGTGGTATGTATATATTGTTTATTAGATACAGTAAACGTGAACTCTCCATTTCCTGATTCTATAAATCTGTTAGAGAGGACAATCATTTCAAAAATAACTCATGACTATTTATACGTAGCGTGGGGTGTAATTAATAAATGTACAATTCTGAATAAGAAACAATGCTTACATTTCAGGATCAAAAGTGTATTTTTAGCAGCAATTAGAGATAAGGATTTTTTTTCTTTACTGTTGAGAATTTTGGCACCATAGAATTCACCCTACTGATTGAATAGGTTTCTTTATCGAATATTGGTCTCAAAGGTATCGTAGCTATGTGGAAACCTGGAAAAGCAATAAGGTAATGCAGTCAATTAATATTCAATCTGATTATCCTGTAAACAAGTTTCTGGTTTGATTCAGACTTCGCGGGATGGGTATCCCGAAAATATTATTCATTTTTGTTGAGTTCGGTTTCTAACAAAGTTGGAGATAAGGATTGGTCATGAGATAATTGGTTCCATACAAGCATAAACTAGATCATTGTTAATATATTCTGCTTTTCTTTTCAACTTGATAGCGGTTACATACTTGTTGTCTAAGCCTTTCGTGTACAAATTTGGAAAACATGACACCAAAGCTGCACCATTTCACTCCTAAAGAAATATTATTCTCATCGCTTTAAGAAATGTTAGTATTAGACACATCTAATTACAAATAATTAGAACTTACACAATCATCACAATCCCGTGATTCCATGTTGCCGTTGATAGCCATTCTAGTTCAAAGGTGGGAATTGCAAGTTCTCCAATACTTGCCTTAATTGTTTGATAAAGATGTACTAGTATACTCTCTTCTGAATTGCAGTACCTTCCATTCTTTTCACTTAATAAAACTCTGATCCAACCTATAATAAGTTTCAAAGGTAAAGGTTGAACTGTGGTTATTGTCTCCTCTATCATTGTACTAAGAATCTGTTTCTTTTGCAGAGTATTCGTAAGCCGGCTTGTGTCAGCAATAAGGTCAACAAATATATCGAACAACAGACTCATTTCTTTAGGTTTAAGCCATCTACATTCTTCGATGATTCTTAAAAGATTTTCGCTAGAGCCCAGTACAAGCTCAGCTTGAAACTGGAAAATCAGAACTTGCTTGAGGCATTCGGCCCAATTGGCCTCGGTAGCCAGTTTATTTTGTAACTTAATTTCTTCTTTCAACATTAAACATTTTTCCCTAATATAGTTCCATTCGTTGGTTTCCAAGTCTTTAGAAAGAGTAGCAAAGAGAATGTTCATTATGTTTGCTCTCGCTTTCCACATCAAAAGCTGTTGATATCTATCAGATTCAATCTGAGGGGGGATCAACTCTATGAAAGCAACCGAAAACTGACAAAAGTAAGAACCAAGTTTAATTTCATCTATCCTGAGACATATACAAGCCGTGTTATAAGATTTGCTTGCAAACCATTCGAAATCATTTACTGTTAATATATTTGTGTTATTTTTCTCGTAATTAATGCTTTTTTTGGCAATTTCGCATGTTTTTTGCAACAATTCTTTGAGAATGGATATTTTGGTTGACTTTTCTTTCTTCTCAGTGATTTCATCTATCTCAGTACAAAGCATTATAATGGTACATCTAATAGCAACAGGAATAACTATTTCGTGTGATTTGAATAGTTGAAGAAAAGTTTCACTTTTATTGTTTGTACCCAGTAATGACTCTACAAGTCTAAGCATGGCTTGTACAGTGGTACCTCTAGACATCTTGTCTCTTCCTTCAACAATACAGGCTGCAGTTGTCAATATAGCCATTGGATCATCGTTTGCAGAAAGGGTGGAAATACATTGTATACACATCTCTTCGTTTTTGAGTCCTAGGTATGCTTTAAATAAATTGTATTGTGTTAATATGGACATTTTATCTTCGTCCTCCATAGATGCGCTAAGGGAAATAACCTCTTGGTAATTACTAATTGCAAGGTAGTTGCTTTGGATAGCTCTTATTATTTTTCCCCTATCCTGGTTCAAGGAATATTCAATGAAAAATAGTTTTGACAATGGAAGCTGCAACCAGTCTATACTTTCTTGGAATTGATTTTGTCTATAGCACTTCATTCCCTGATTCCATAATAATGCAATTATACTTGTTTTGACCTTCAAAGAAAGCTGCTTTGTAAGCGTTCTTTCTGCCAACTGAATAAATGAACGTAACTCTTGAATCTTGTCGCAATCGGACTGTGTGGTCACTGTGAGCGTGTTTAAAACAAACTTGGTTATAGTTAAGGTTTCGAGAAGCTCGCCCTTGTCTGACGATCCAAATTTTGAAAACATGTAATCTAAACACTTATTCACTCCACTAAAGGACTTATTGGCATGTTGTTTCAATAATGAAACCACCTTCTCGAAATTTTCATGAAGATCTACGGACATTACCATGCGCATAAATAAACCCTCGATCTCATCTTGGGTTAGGTCACTGTTCACATCAAATATAAGAAAGAAAACCTCGAAAGAATCTTCAAATTGGTTTTGCATAAACTTCAAAGCCGCTTTAGCCCTCTCTACAAATTCTGCATTTTCCAAGCTTTTATAGCATTTGACTGGCAATCACTTGTTAGTATTAATTGTAAATGATACGAAGTTTTTCCAACATACCTAATAGCACATAACAATGCAAATATCTCTCTTTGAATACTTGAATATCTTTAAATTGGATCCCGTCACATTCTAAATATTTAATAGATATTAGCACTAAAAACAAAGCATTTTCAAAGTTTCTATTTTGGAATTGGGTCAAGCTTGAATTGTATAAAAATCGACTACATTCAAAAATGAAATCCGCATTCAACGAGTTTTTGAGATCTAACTTATCGAGCTTTCCTTCATAAGTTTTAGCTATCCTGAAATCACCGTTCCTTATTGCAAGATTTAGACTCAACAAGGTTAATTTCAGATAATATTCTTGATAAGCTTTCTTTTGGGTTGCACCTAAGACTTTGTCTTTGTCTAAAGACATGAGTTTGACCAACATTGTCTCACCATATGAATGACATTTTTTTGAGACACTACTGATTTCTTTGGTCATTGAACTTGTGAAAAGGCTTATCATACAGGAGGCATTCCGTAGCGATCTGTCTGTATTAGGATTTAACTTCTCATAAATCATTAGCAAGATGATTGCGAACAATTTTGTGTTATAAATGGTTTCTATGATGGCATCGGTGTTTGTTGTAGATATTCGGTTGCAAATATTCCAATTCTGTGACGCAGAAGTCTCTAAGTGTTCCTGCAAATCAGAAGGCAATTGAACTTTTTCAGGACTATTCTCTAAATTTCTATACATTGTTTCAGCCAAGGGTAGAACTATTTGTAGTTTTGATTGAATTTGTGCTGCACTGGTTTCTTTTAAGGAAGTTCCTTCAGAGATAATTTCGTAAATCTCATTTGATGTTTCTTTAAGGTTAGAATAGGCTACTCAATATCGATAGGACAAGGTACTCACTTCCAAAATTCTTTAAAAGAGACTCGAAGTTAGAAATGAGTTGTTGCATTGAAGTTTATGATAGTTTTGCAACACCTTATTCAAAAGAAAAACTTGATATTTTTTTACAATAAATTTTCCGTAATGTTTTTACATGTATTAAGTGAAAAAGAATTTACATAGTACCATAAAACCTAAGATTGAAAATATAATATACATTTAAATCCTCTTTAAATAATTTATTTCTTACCAGTCTTCTTGGCGGTCTTCTTTTCCTTATCTTGTTGTTCCTTTAAGACTCTCTTGACAATCTTTTGTTCTTCAATTAAGAAAGCTCTGACAATTCTTTCCTTAACACAGTTGGCACATCTGGAACCACCGTAAGCTCTTTGGACGGTCTTGTGGGTCTTAGAAACTTGAGCGTATTTTCTTGGTCTTAAGGTGGAGATACCGGCTAAAGCAGAACCACAGTCACCACACTTGACTCTGGTAGCAGCCTTCTTGACATGTTGGGCAATTAATTTACCACCTGGGGTCTTGACGACCTTAATCTTGTTAGATCTGGTGTTGTCTATAAATAAATGTTAGTATTTTGACTTTAAACTCTCTAATATCCAAACTATTGAAACAAGAATTAATTCAACTATTTGCCGCTTCAATTTGCTTTAACTGTGAGTGAAATTCTTTGATTCTTCAAGCTTATGTTTTCGGTTGGTAATTCCAAATTATTGGTCGATCGTGCATGATGAAACTGGTTCTTTATTCCTAAATTCCAATCCAGTACACTTCACATATTCATTTCAATTAAATAATTTGTTGATGGTGTTTTGATTCAATGATTTTTGAAGGCTATTCTTCGTTAGATAATTTGGTATCCAAATTATTTAACTTTTCTCTCTTCTCCTGTTTCAAATCTTCTTGCTCAATAGTCTGATTCATGTCAACGTTTGTTCGTTGTTCCGTTTAAACATACATGGATTTCTTCTTCTGTAGGTAACACGTTGAGCCATTTTTAAAGATAATCTATATGCTGTATCAAGAGCTTCAAAAGAATGTACTTTTCAAAAAAAAATTAATAGTATGTTAATTTTCAGACAGTCTCTGCGATACCAAAATTTTTCCCTGAACTCACTGTAACCGATGTTACTTAGTGAACAAAAAAAATCATGCATATAAATTTTTGGAAAAATATGTATCACGTGTGATCGAATTGTCAGGGCTCAACCCTAATTTCATTATGCACGATGTCTGTATACAATACAATTTATTGGTGGTTATGAAATTGAGAATACAAATGTATAATAATGTCTATATAAAAAGATCTGGAATCTCGAAAATAATTCGCTTATAACTTAATATCATCTCTTTCAATGGCAACAACTTCCATTTCTAATGGGACACCCAATGGCAATTCTTTGACAGCAACACAGGATCTAGCAGGCTTGTGTTCACTGAAATATTTGGCATAGACCTTGTTAAATTCTCCGAATTGAGCATTCATGTCGGTCAAGAAAATGTTAGCCTTGACAATATGGTTCAATGATGAATTCGAGGCTTCAAGAATGTTGGCCACATTTTGGATGACTTGTTCTGCTTGTTCAGCAAGTGTAGCACCATCTGGTAATGGTTTGTTATCTGATGTATATGGAATTTGACCAGAAACATAAATAAATCCTGCTTAAGTTAGTAAGATATCTAAACCCTGTTTTACTACATATTATACATACCATTGACCTTAATAGCTTGCGAATAGGATGCTGCAGGTGGTGGAGCACCAGAAGTTCTAACCTATGAGTCAAGTTAGTATTTAATCACTTCATTCTTGTCGTATACTATTAACATACTGGAGTGATAGTAGAGTTGGATCTTTTGGCTGACATGATTAATGATTTGAAAGCTTTTGAACGTAATTGTTGAGTTAACATTCCTAGATACTATAATTCCTTTGAAATTTTGAGATTGTTAGTTTGTTAAAATACCCTAAAAAGAAAAGATACTGTGCGAAGTGGGGATACCGAATTTCGCGCCGATCTCACTTAGAATTGACTCTGGCCACAAAAACGCCCTACAAGATCAAATTCATGACAGTATGTGAGCAATCTACTAAAATAATCTAGAAAATGATACACATATTAATCTATAAATAATGCTATCTACTTCTTTCTTCCCTTCTTCTTCTTTTTCACCTTTTTCTTGTCAATTTTGTTTTCTTTTGTTTCAGACTTACCTTCTCCATTTACGAATTCAGTATTGAATTCAGCCTCGAAGTGTTCGTTGGGATTGGTTTGTTTTGGTTGTGTCCGGTCACTTGATAACAATCCCGTGGTTATTACAGGTTCAAATTCATTAAATAAGACTTCCGCTACATAATCAATTTTGCAAAGGACATTGAATCTATCAAGAAATAAATGTAAGTCTTTGGATATGATAGGCAAACTTCCACTAACTTCAACTATTTCGGGGTTTAAAACAAGTTTTAATTCGTTTTCAATCCTTTTCGTAAATCCTTCAATTATTTCCGTGCCTCTTTTGTTGAGATTCATGTCCTCGTTAATCTCAGTGATTGACATGCCTTCATACTTTGCAAATAATTCGTTTTCCTCCACTGCGCTAACATTTTCTTTTGATGTTGTTGATTCTTCCTTGGATTCATTTTCGTAATGTGCATTCTTAACCTTGAAGAATAATTGTCTAGCTTCGGGAATCTTGCCGATCCAATTTATTAATAACACCTGGAGTTCATTCTTGTAATCGTGTATGTCGTCATCTTTGAGATCTTTTCTCTCGTCATTATCTCCTAGATTTATGACTCCAATCTTAATCAACTGATTAATCATTAGACAAAGAATCAGCATATGCTTTTTTGCAATTGATTCGGCTAAAACAACTTTGTATCCTTCTTCTATCTCTATACCATCTGTAGCTGACAAATACACACTACTATTGGTCAAAAATTCGTGAAGCAACATCAGTTGCTCGACTTCACTAAGTATGACTTGATTGCCTTCTCTTGTGAATATATAAGGCTTCTGTGTAGGGTGATTTCCTCTTAACCCAGCTAAAAGCTGGTAAACATAATCAATTAAAAGATTTGACAAATTTAAATTGTGTGTAATGAACCAGATTAAAATTCTCCTATAGCCATTACACATCAACATTTCATCCATTGCACATCTTGCCAACTTGGTGTTATTGTGTAAGAATAGTTCAAACTTGGATATGTTAAATATTGGAACGATCAATTTGTTGTTTTCTTGAGTTATTCGGATCTCATCTTCAGTTGCCAGGGAAGACCAGTACTGGTAGATCTTCTCTGGGGTAATTGAATTACCTTGGAAATTATTCACCTCGTCTCTAATTGCTTTCGATATTGTGTTAATAACCACTTGTCCCACTCTTTTCTCAGCCTCTGCATTTTCCTCTATGCTATTGGTACTAAGGAAGTCAAAGCTTTGATAAAGTTGATCCCACAGTTCAAAAATATCGTCTGATTGATCTTTACACTCCAATCTATCAAATTCTTCAAAAAGCGTTGTGAATTTCTTGCTAATCTTTTCGTTCTCGCCTCTAGGGATATCTCTCCAGTCCCTTCCGAATTCGTCGAATTCAATCCCAATGCCTTCTTGAGCTCCTTCGGTGTCCTTCTCTTCATCATCTGTGTTCTTTGGTGCCGTGTCATTCTCGTACTTGTTTGTTTCCTTTGGTTCCTCATCATCCAGCCATTCTACTTCTGAATCATCATATTCATATTCGAAGATATACTTTATATCTTCATCAAATCTGTCGGCATATTCCAAATCAATTAGAATATCACCCAACTCTGTTATTTTCTTGGATTGATTTAACCGTCTGCTGGCTTCATTTTCATTCCTAGACGGTTTGTCTGAAAGTTGAAATTGTCCCACTGTAAATTTCGTTCCTGAATATATTATTAACAATGCTATCACGACCAATCTCATATCTATCAGGATGGCGCCTCCGTTTACCTTTTTCCTTCCTAGTGGCTGTATGAAGTTAAGGATTGTCTCATTCTTCAAATCGAATTCATCTTGAGGACTGAGGTCGGTTTCATCTTCTTCAAAATTCAGCGATGGATTTTGGTTGATGATCCAGGCAAGTACATATCTGATGGAGCTTGAACCCTTTAAAGTTTGTCGTACGACTTCTGGAGTTTCATCTTCTGTTCCCTTTTCATGGTTCTGAAATTCTATTCTTCGATCAATCTCAAGCCCAAGTAAGATTATGTTGGTATGACATTTCCATAATTTGAGAAAGTAATGCAAGTATGGGTTCATTGTTAAATTATATTCTCCTGATATCGGTCTGAATAATTTAAATATTGCCAATAAAAGCACACATGTGACGGAATACACTAGTTTTAGATTTAGTTCATCGCTACATAACAAATCTGCGGGCGTCCATAATTTTAGATTCTCTTGATAATGTTCCTCATCATTTTCAATATATCGTAAGTCCAATTCATCCTCAGCATTCAAAAGCTTGTGTATATATCTAATAAGAGCGAAAAACTGGGTAGAAATGTCAAATTTTATTGACTCGACTTCCACCCCATTAACTTCTTCGTGATGCTCTTCCATGTAATGACCATACAGTATGGCAATTAACAAATCTGATATGCAGTCAACACTTAGAATTGTTTCTTCTGACTCTTGGGGCTGTGTGAAAGGATCACAAAGTGACGTCACAGTATTAAATATGAATTCAAGCTCAGCATCCTCTGGGGGTATGTCTAGTAGGGTTATTAAATGTTCATGTCTTTTACCAAAGTCTTGGACTAACTTATTTAAAGGTAATGCAAAATCAAATTCAATGACATCTTTTTTGTCCAATTCGTCGTCAGATCCGTTCTCCAGCATGCCATTCCACGTTCTCGTCGAGTTATTCTATTGGTTGTACTTTTCGAATTGATGATCATTGTCATTCATAGAAATATGTTCAGAAAAAAAAACTGCCCTGCATATACTATATTATTGAGAATGATGAATTCTATACACCAATTTACTTGTAATAGTCGATATTAAATACTTGTTTAAGACCCTTTCCAAAAATCCCTCTAACTGAAGTAGGGTTGTTTTTGGAGTAAGCTACGAGAACCGCCAATCCTATTGAAAATACAATAGATTCAATTTTTAAGTTTTCCTTTGTGGGTTCCAAGTTGATCAAAGTTCCAAGTCCTCTGGGTGCAACAAAGAGCGCTAATTCTTTTCTTCTCTGTGCCGTTTCAATAAATGATGAGAATCCACACATTAGTGCACCAAATGCTGGGGCAATTGTATCGTCCCATCTTGGCCTTGGAGTCTTAGGGAAGAGATGTGGGAAAAGTCTGGTTCTAGCTAAACAAACCGCGTACCAGTAAAATCCAATAAATGCTCCCAAGAAACACGATGATCTGATAGAAGATCTGATACTTCTGATTAGTCTAATATGTCTTCGGGTCTTCAGAGGGAATACCAACATTATCAAGTTCAATGGGCCATAGACCGTAATTGCAAATTTAAACCCACGGTAGAATCTCCATAACGCATGAAGCTCACAACTGCTTGTTTTAAATGCATGAGCTGCTGTGCATTCAATTGGAATATTCAGATACATGCTGGCCTTCTTGGGATCTTGTCCAAATTTCTTAAAGTAAGGAACCAACAAATTTTCATAAGGGCCATGTTCCCCGTAAGCAACCTTCTTATGTTTGATGAGTCGAAGCAATTCCACAAATTCATCATCCATATTTGCTGCTGAGGTGATCCATTGACGATAAGCAGGAGGTAACCGTTCTGGATAGTAGAACCAACTATACATAATTAGAAAACAGCTTGTTATGAATAATCCTGCATCACCATACGGAGTTACACTGGATGGTGCTATTTTGGCTAACGATGATGATAATGTTGTATCCATGGCTCTAGTGGCCACTAACAAAGTCAAATCTAATGAATTGTATCTTCCATATCCAACTATATGGTTTTGATAGATTGGAAATGTGATTATTGCAGAAATCAACGATGAAATCAACGTGGAAGCAAACAAGTTGGTTGTTGCTCTCTTAGATAATCCATGTGTTTTTAGAGTCTTAAATACGATAGGTTCAAGAATGTTGATACCAGCAACCAAACTCGCGGAGAACATGGGGAACTTCCTCGGATGGAGAGCCCTCACTAATATTTTCTGTAATCTCGGGAATATTGGTTTCTTATGCTTAATTCCGCTGATAACTTGACTAAATACTCTTGGAAGAATAATATAAAGGTATGCATATATGAAGGCTTTCAAAGATGGCTTTGCAACTCTATCAAGTAAACTCTTCAAAATCATATGTTGAAGACGGAACTGGGAACTTCTGTTCAATTTTAGCATTTCTTCTTTACCCAATTTATGTATTATTTTATGAAACTTCTCTTTCCAAACAATTCACGATTGTTGTATGAATAGTATATTGAATATATTCTTCACAATGTTTGCTGTTCTATCAAAAGAGAGAAGTTCATATTAAACGGGGTTAAGTTAAGAATCGCACATGAAAAAAGTTTCCTATGATTAAAACTACCCGAAACCCATTGAGTAAACCCCACAATGAGGAGATGGAATACAGAACTAATAAGCTTCTTGTGCTTTATATATTGATATTAAGTTCAATACCAATAATCTCCTTTTTATTTTGAAAAGAAATCTCGGGTAATATCTGGAAATATATCTAGAGACGCGGCGGATCTCCACTTCCACATAAAACCAAGTACCTCCCTGTATGAATATGCAGAGAATACGAATTTTTTAAATCGCGTCACGTGATTTGTCATGTGATTGAATTTTTATTTCTGCGTTGTCCACAATTCAATTTTATTGTTTTTTTTTTTGTTTATGGATGTTCAGTTGTGTGTTGGTCAACAAATCTTGAAATTTGACCATTGAAAAATTGACTAGTAGGTTTACAGAGAAACGAATACATTCAATTGATTTGTTTAACAGGGTAATTATTAATTCATATACATTTCCGCTAGTTTATTGAACATATTGTGCACAAATACCATTACATTGACTAGAGAATCTAAAAACTATGGTCAAAATTAGTGAGATTGCACGTACTTCAACCTTTGCATGGAGTCTGGATAGTTTACCCTTGTTGGCCACTGGTACTGTCGCAGGTGCAGTTGACATAAACTTCAGCTCGTCAGCAACTTTGGAATTGTGGGACATTTTCTCTCCTACAAATAAGAATGAACCTATTTTATCTGCACAAGTTGATAATCGATTTTATGCTTTGGCTTGGTCTAAACCATTTGAAGGAAGACCTAGAGGTTTATTAGCTGGTGCTTTTGAGAATGGTGTTGTTGAATTCTGGGATGTGGAACTCTTAATTAAAACAAAGGATATTAATCTTGCATCGGTTCATAAATCAACCAAACATATTGGACCAGTTAAGTCGTTACAATTTAACCCAATTCAAAATCATGTACTTGTAACTGGTGGTTCTAGAGGACAAATTTTTGTTTGGGATACCAAGGCCTTTACTGAACCAATCGCGCCTGGACAAGCCATGACTCCTATGGACGAAATTACGTGCGTCTCATGGAACAATTCTGTCAGTCATATTCTTGCAACTACAGGTAACGGTGGATATACTTCAATTTGGGATTTAAAGACAAAGAGAGAGGTTTTGCATTTATCGTATAATGGTCCTACAGGAAGGGCAAACTTTTCTCATGTTGCATGGCATCCTACAAAATCTACAAAATTGGTTACTGCAAGTGATAATGATGCATGCCCATTGATTTTAACTTGGGATTTGAGAAATTCTAATGCGCCTGAACAGATTTTAACCGGTCACAAGAAGGGAGTCTTATCATTAGATTGGTGTAAGCAAGATCCAGAATTATTGGTATCATCTGGAAAGGATAACCAGACACTCTTGTGGAACCCTGAATCAGGGGTAAAATTGGGGGAATATCCAACTACTGCCAATTGGGCTTTTGAAACTAGATTTGCTCCATCTGCGCCAGATATTTTTGCTACTGCTTCATTTGATGGAAAAATCGTCGTTCAGTCTTTACAAGATACTTCTCCTCCATCCACCGCCAAGGTTACCTCTAACGATGATAATGAATTCTGGAGTGAATTATCAACTGCTGAAACGCAGCAGCCCATTTTTGAAGTGAAACAGGCCCCCAAATGGCTCAAGTGCCCTTCTAGTGTCGCATTTGGTTTTGGTTCTAAATTGGTATCATTGAAAGTGGATGCAAATGGAAAATCTATAATCAATATAAGAAAAGTTACTTCTAAAGATCAGGAAAAGGCCAACAAGATATTTGATGATTTGAAGAATGATAATTTCTCTTCCATTATTCAAAACAAATTATCGGAAGGAACACTTACTTCATCCAATCAAGCCGATTGGGAAGTTTTGAAGGCAATTTCAGAATCAGGCAAGGACTCTTTGTTTAAGACTGAATTTGATGCAGTTAACCTCGAAGAAACCAACGAAGAAAATAATGACGTTCAAAATGATGAAAGTAACTGGGGTGATGACCATTTTTTTGAAAATTTAGGAGCCAGGAAAAGTTCAATCAAAGAGGAGCCATTTGTTCCATCTGGTAATTTTAAGATTTTCGCATCTAATGAAAGCCAGGAAAGTAAGAAGTTAATTCATTTGATTTTGAGCAATAGAGTTGATGCTGCAGTTAGTACATGTTTAGAACAAAATAATCTTGTTGAAGCATTAGTTTTGGCATTGGATGCTTCTGATGAAGTAAAAGAGAAGGCTAAAGGAGCATATTTTAAACACCAAAAAGAAAGCAGTCTTGCTAGGGTTCTTTACAACGCTTCCTCAAAGAATGTTACTGATCTTGTCGCCCATGCTAATATTGAAAACTGGAAGGAAATTGCAGTGGGTATTTCTTCATTCAGTGATCCGGGAGAATATAACAATAGAATGTCTGAATTAGGTGACCGTATTTTACATTCAAGTTTTGGCAAGAGAGATGATGCTATTTTATGCTATTTGGCAGGTAATGCGTTAGATAAGATTGCTAGTGTTTGGTTAAAGGAGTTACCAGAATATGAAGCAGAATTATTAAGATCAGGAACTCCAGATGTTTCCTCCCCATCTGATGCTCGCCTCCAGGCTTTAACCAACTTTGTGGAAAAGATTGCGACATATAGACATCTTACAAATTCTACTGGTGAAATCACGGGACCTGTCGTGGAAGGGGTCTCAAAGGCTGTTGTCGAATTTGCCAATTTGGTAGCAGGAAGTGGTGAATTTGAATTAGCTCAGAAGTTCTTACAAATTTTACCAAGCGAATTTGCAGGATCTGAGAAGGAAAGAATCAGAAAGGCTACGGCAGTTTCTGTTGCTCCAGTTGTAGCTACCTCTGCAACACCAGCTGTCGCATCAAGATCTAGCCACAAGCCGCAAACCAATATTTATTCTAATGCTACTGCGTCTGGATATGGTCAAAGACAAAGTTCTAGATTGCCTTCGGTTGCTTATGCTCAACCTCAAGTTGCGCCAGCCATGCCCGTGGCTCCATCATATGCTCAACCACCTATGCCAGCATATGGCCAACCTGCTATGCCTTTAATGAATCAATCAGCTATTCCTCCTGTGCAACCGCAAGTAAATTCATATGCTAGATCGTCTTCAAATCCATATGCACCAAATACATCAGCCAATGTTTACAACCCCATGTCTCCTGGGCCAATTCCAGTAACTGCTGCTATTCCTCCTCCATCAAAGCCAAGTTACAAGCAAGAAACTGACGGTTGGAATGATTTGCCGCATACATTTAAACATAATGTAGCTCCGCGTCGTGCTGCTGCTGCGGCTACTGCAAGTCCATCGCCAACTGCAATCCCTCAACAGCAACCCCAACAGTTAGCACAACCAGGAATTTCACCAGCGGTAGCTCCATCTCAACCTCCAAAGAGGTCCATGTCGAGCGGGGGATCCATCGCTTTGGCTCCTCCTCCTCCAAAGGGTGTTAGCCGTACGCCATCCAAGGTTTCAATTCCACCTGTTCATGTTTCGCCAAAACAAGCTCATACGGTATCCAAGTATGCTCCACCACCGGGTTCTGAACCTACTCCAGTTACAAATGGATTTAATATATCTCATCCAGTACCTGGGTCTCCACCTATGATGAGAAAGAATCCATACGCACCTGCCGCCGAACCAAATCCACCTAAGATATCATTTGCGTCGCCACCTGCTCAAGCTGGATTCCCTAGTATTCCAATAAATGCACCATTATTACCTCCAAAGAATCCGTATGCACCACTGCCACAACTTGGACATAAGCATGTATCATCAGTCGGTTCTACTGGGGGATTTGCCCCTCCACCAAAGATGGGTGGTGTTGTTCCACCTTCACAACCATTCGGAGTAAGTTCGCCCAATTCTGTTCAACCAGCATTCCATGGCTTATCAACTCCATCACCACCTTCAACGAATTTCCCAGTTAATCCTCCACCCCCAGTTAGTCAATCTTTTGCAGCACAACCACCGCCACCACCACCACCACCTACTACCCAGTCAGTTGCTCCGCCACCTGCAGCTTCTAGTCATGTTGTACCTCCACCGGCTGTCGCAGTTACTCAATTAGCTCCGCCTCCTGGACCTGTTGTCAGTCAATCAGCTCTTCCTCCTGTTGCGAATGTTTCAATGCTTCCACCATCTGCTGTTGTCCCCCCTCCGGCCGCTGTGTCACCACGTGCTGTACCAGAAGAGCCTGTTCATTCAGAAAAGGTTAAGCATCCAAAGGGTGATAGAAGCCAAATTGCAGAAGATGCATTACCTATTTATACTGGCTTGACAAAGGTGCTTGAAGCAATTAAACCGAGTGTTCCAGAGAAATACCAAAAGCATTCAACCGATATGGAGCAAAGACTTAATTTCTTATTTGATCATTTGAACAATGATGAACTATCTGCGGGTACAGTTGATGCCTTGAGGAAAGTTGCTGTTGCATTGGAAGAAAGAGATTTCTCTACTGCTGCTGCTTTAAACATTGAAATTGCTACTACTCATAGCGATGAAATCGGAAACTGGCATACTGGTGTAAAACGTTTGATTACAATGGCTGAAGCGATGTATTAGAGTTAATATTGAAACAATGGTATTAGAGATAATTCTGATTTGTATTTTTTTATTATTCTGTGTAATTAAAATTTAAATGCATTATTCTTTAGAATATGATAACAATTGTAATGTAATCGTAATTCATTAAACTAAAAACAAGAAAGCAAATAGAGGAAACTTTAATAAGAAACTTTTTTTAATTACAGGGATCTAGTAAATCACAACTTCAACAAGTTTGGCACCTCCGAAATCACCATCTATGGGTTCGGTATTGTGAATTTTGTCCACTTCTATCAAAAAAAATCTGCCTGATGTACTTAACTCAACCGTAGTTGTATTGTGTCTTTCGGGGACAATCACCTCAAAGAACTCCTTTGGATCAAAAGGAGCGTTAATCTCAACTGACGATGAATAAACCAGTTGGAAAATTTGAGATTGCTTCACTAATTGCTGATCTGGATTGATATATCTGTAGTTCTCGTATAACTTATTACCAAAGTCAACTCTTGCATAGAAGTCGGTAACATCAGTAAATTCATCGTCTGTATACTTAGAGATGGATAGCTTTTGGGGGGGTCTGTCTCCCCAGTTAAAAAGGATGCTTGTGATATTTTTAAATGATGTCAAATCGACAAGTACTTTCCCCACGGTATCATTATATTGAACTTGCCATCTCGTCGTATTGTCACCATCGTTGATCAGAATTGGTGCGTCACCATATGCTCCTTCGGTAATATTGTAGAAATTGGCAGCTCCACATTCGGAAATACTGTTCGGGAAAGTAGGTGCTGGAGTGTAAAGAGGGAATATCAATTCTTGACCGTCTTCCAAGTCGTATTTACCAGCCATTGGGTTTCTTTCACCAATAAGAATTTTAACAGATCCCTCTGCCCTATTGTTGGATTTTCCTTCGTTCTTGACGACGAAATGGGTTGCATTAATACCCATTGAAAGAGTGTGATTGTTGTAGTTGATTCCATTATAAACCACTCCTTCGCCGAGACACGGTAATGCAATTGGATCTAATCTCAAGATTCGTATCAATTTCCCATCTTCAATATCATAATCAAATCTGAATCCCGTCAATCCTTGAAGGATTGCTTGCACCCAACCACCATGCGCAGTCAAGAATGGAAATGCGGGGTGAGTGCCTCCATTGGTGTAGAAATTGTCATTATTCTGTTCTGAAAATTGAGCGAATGGGCCTCTGAGGAACGGTTGGATTGCTTTATGTAAATAAGATTGTGATGCGCAGCCTGAAGGTGCGAGATTCGCAGCAACTATAGAAAAAACCGGAAATGTCATTGCTGGTCCATAACTAACTTGCTTCGCGGAGTAAAATTCCATATTGGTGTATGCTTGTTCATTATCAATTAACTCGTTTTCTAATGGGAAAGTCAACATAATCACATCGGCCTGTTTTACATCAACAGATGAGTTCATTCCCGAATATTCCAAGGTTATATTTTGTACATTATCTGCAGCTGGAAGAAACATGTTACCGGCAATGCTTTGGAACAACGGCGGAAATTGTTTTCCTAGGTGGTTGGCAATAAATATAGCCCATTTCATTACCAAAGATATGCCCGCATTTGTGTAAGCTCCGTTATCAACGTGGTTTGCGTACTCGTCGGGATCAGTTAGATTGTGTGTCACAAATTTCCCTATGGTCTCATTGTATTCTGTAACATATTGTGAGAAAAAGGTAGCGGCATCAGTGATAAGTGGATAGGCTATGTTCGCTAAATAATCATCATCTGCAGCACCACTAATATACAACTGCCAAGCAGCTCTTGCTACAGCAAAATTTATATGATACTCATAATTCAAGCACGGACCAGTTCCTGTACAATTACCAAATCTACCGCTAGTCCAGGGATATACTGCACCTTCATATCCTTTAGGTACATTTTGATTAGCTTGTTGATGTAAATGAAGTCTATAATTAACAAAACTTCTTGCATGATCAGGAGCAAAAGGCAAGATTGCATTAAACATCCACAAATCTGCATCCCAAAAAACTAAACCAGCGTAACTGTCAGAACTTAATCCACCAACTCCAAGAGCACCTGTGACACCTTGAGCATCTGATCTTGTATTTGCAGTCAAATGGAAAACAGATGCTCTAGATCCAAGTGTTAATAATGGATCGCTCGTGAACGTGACTACTGGGCTCTTCAGTAAGATATTTTCCCAAGCCTTAACATGAGATTTGACAACTTCATCAAAATCGGTTGGTTTCTGCGAAACACTTTTCGCAAACTGTAGAACGTCCTCTGCAGAAGTCAAATTATCAGGGTCAAAATCGGTTGATGCAATCCCGACAAATTTGGTAACATGGAATATTTCTCCGGGTTCAATAAAAACCTTTGCTGATTGACTAACTGTATGATTGGAGATCTTTCTCTCGATCTTTCCATTTACGTGCAAGGTTGAATATATAGCACCATCAATATAATTTATCTGATGAGGTTGGAAAAGTACATAGATACCGTTTGAATCATGATCAATACCAGTCAATTGAGATCTTTGGGCAGAATTGAAGTCAAGTTTGTCAACTATGTCAAGAGAAATTGATTCGTTTCCGGAGTTTAATACTTGCATATTGACTACCCCTAAGTTAAGTTCTGTTCTGTGAGCCAAAATTTCATATTTCACTTCAAGTGTGTTCAACCAGGTAAACTGAGTTGTAACAACACCGTTACTGAGTGACAAATTCTGCACATAGTTGGATATATCGCCAATAAAATCGGTACGTAAAGCTGGATCCAATGTATAGCTCAGGCCATTAACTTCTGTCGATAACATCAACGTAGTCCATTGTGGTATTGCTGCAATAACACTTTCATACCCATTTTCTAATAATTCCGGGAAATTGGTTCCTGTTGTATTCTTCTGGATATCGTAAAACCCTGCAATGAAAGCTCCAGCATACCTCTTGTTAAATAATGGCCAGCCATTAAGTAAATCTCCTTCATTTGCATCTGCAGCCTTTGAAAGTGTATCATAGGCAAATCCTTGGCCCACTCTTGGGATTCTACTGCCGATATAACCATTGGCAACGTATGGTTGACGTTGGTATTGGTTGAAATATGGAAATTCGACGGTTCCTACAACATTGGAAACATTATCATAGAATGCAAAATCTGAGAATTTTATTTGACTGAAGATTGCTTTATTCTCCGGCGTGTTGATGAAATCATAAAGTGATGATTGGTCAGTGGATTGCAAACTCATACTATTCAGTTTTGATGATGTTGGAGACTCCCATTTCGAGTCTTGGACGTGAGGATATCCTTTCGTAAACTTCAGAAGAAATAAATGAATACTAATCAATGCAAATAAATTAGCAAGAACAACCATAGTGAACAATAATTTGCTACGTCGTATTGTCTGTTTAATATATTCTATGAAAGATAACGATCGTGGTGGAATAGAAGGGTCTACCAACTCAAATTGTTCAAATTGTTGGTAGTCAGAGGAGGCCTTGCCCGCCATATTTATATTAGGGGTCTTTTTATTTATATTAAGGAAAGTGAGGAGGAGTCTAAATGAAATTCTAATTGTTGTGTTGAAAAATTAGGCAACTTAAAGGCATTTGTTTTTTTGTGTGGTATTTCAATTTCTATTGTTAGAAACATTGTTCGTAATTCTTGGGTTGATAAATACGGTTTCTCTCAAAAACTCAATAATCCAATATTCTTTGGATATTTTGTTAGGGATTTTATGGCTATTGAGATCTATTCTGGAAACATGGATTCAAGATGGTCTGAGACAAAGGATTTCGTTTTATCCCCTGAAATTTTGGAGAGTCTAATGTTTTCAATGAAGTATTGTTCATGTAGTCTAATGCTGTCTTAGCTAAAACTGATAAGGAAACTGATAAGGAAAATGTTCGTAGGCCACATGCAGGACTAGATTCAGGACCAACTGTCGGCTGTTACTTAGATGTCAATTTGAAAGTTTTCGGAATAACTCTCAGAATTCCATAATTTTAACAGCTCTATTTCAAAATTTGGTAATTATTTCACTGGTTTAATGTTTAACTTGTTGTGATATATGATCAGGGGATAATCAAAGTTTCCTAATTGAGTAACATTGTTCGAAGAATAATTAGTGAAAGAAAGTGAAATTCTTAATAAAGAAATTGATAGAAGGATTATAATTATTAACAATGGATAGGTAAACTGGTCAAGACAAGTTTACTATTAGCTAAGAAGTTAATGAATGGCTTACCTAATGAAGTACCATCTATCTGAGCTTAATCAACTCACATTAGTCTGTTTGAGTTTCAAGTGACTCAAATTATCAGATATAAATATGAGTGAAGATGCTCGCATAAATGTAAATTAGAAATAGTTTAAATGATTAATTAGTCAATAAATAATTAACTTTATAGAAATTAGTATTTTCATAAATAATTAACTTTATAGAAATTAGTATTTTCATGGAACGGATCAACCAATTCTTCGAAATACTTGCCAGTACAATAATTTCGGGTGGTTCAAAGCCACATAGCTTTTCGTTATAACATGCGGAGAATCTATTTGATTGTTTCCAAAAAAGGGAAGGCATATTTGTTCTAAAGCAATTTTATAGTTATTGCTTGACCGGTATGGTTCTATGGAGTGAAGTAATTCCCTCTCGGGACAATCTTTCAGATCCTTTGATATTATTTGATCCATCTAAAGAGAGACATACTATTCTACTACTGGTGTATACTTAATAAAGGTATATATTATTGTAATTACTAGCACTTAACATATCCCGCCCGTTAACTGTTAAATCGCAACGTGCAAAAAACCGAAGAAAATGATTGCTAACGTTGCTGGATAATATGCCGGCATATTAGCGTCATTCGCAATAGGAGAAACTACTGGTGTCCCCGATCCTGAAGCTTTTAAGGTTGTAGTAGTAGGTCTGCTACCGAACGTGATAGGAATAGCAGCAGTTGCTGAAGTTTCTAATGCTTGAACCAATTCTGATTCCGTAGTAGGTCTGCTACCGAACGTGATAGGAACAGCAGCAGTTGCTGAAGTTTCTACTGAGTTTCCTTGAACCAATTCTGATTCCGTAGTAGGTCTGCTACCAAACGTGATAGGAATAGCAGCAGTTGCTGAAGTTTCTAATGAGTTTCCTTGAACCAATTCTGATTCCGTAGTAGGTCTGCTACCAAACGTGATAGGAACAGCAGCAGTTGCTGAAGTTTCTACTGAGTTTTCTTGAACCAATTCTGATTCC
>LQHL01001480.1:1436-11579 GCA_001655755.1 Hemisphaericaspora haegerdaliae
TGGAGAATTGCATTTAATTCCTAATGATGGTATATAATAGGAAGGATTTGCCATAAAGCGAACATACAAATATGTAGTCTTTATCCACAGTAAAGCTTCTTGTAAGTTTGTTATTGTACCAACCGATATTTCGGCAACAAGATTTTCAGGGAAGTTTAAATGTAGACTACTTTCAATCTTCTCAGTTCCTTTAACTATTCTTTCGTATTTTTGTTTTAGTTTAGCTGTTGTCATTATTACTGCAACACCCTCATCTTCAAACTGGGGTCT
This sequence comes from Hemisphaericaspora haegerdaliae, assembly GCA_001655755.1. Lineage (NCBI taxonomy): Eukaryota > Fungi > Ascomycota > Pichiomycetes > Serinales > Debaryomycetaceae > Hemisphaericaspora > Hemisphaericaspora haegerdaliae. The sequence goes on from LQHL01001480.1 coordinate 1,707, forward strand.
CCCAGCTCTGCCAAGCATTTGTAAAATATCAGTCTCAGAATACTCTTTGAAGATACCGTCTGCCCAACATTTCGTACCTTTCACAACTACAAGATAAGCAGGAAGATTGATACCTACTGCAAGCGTGGAAGTGCAGCAAAGATATCTAATAGTTCCCTTCATAAATGAGTTTTCTATTTGCTTTCTATCCGCATATACTAAACCTGCGTGATGATAAGCCATTCCATTGTTGACAAGATTTGCGAGTTCCCTATCTTTTAACTTGAGGTTACTTTCTCTTGGAGCATGGTTATTCATATTAGATAACAAGAATTTGGCAGTTGCTTGACAGCTATTTCTAGTTGGACAGAATATCAACACAGGTTTCAGTTTCGAATGTAGGGTGATCACTTCCATCAATTTCGAATTCAAAATCATATCAAATTGAAAGTCGTTTTCACTTGTAGGCTTATATCCGTAAACAATCTTGTCTAACTTCACCGCTCTATATTCCTCCCCAAAACAAAGAGTTTCGGCTGGTGACTCCAGATGTTCATTTTGTTTTATCCATGCAGAAATATCTCGAGCGTTTGCAACTGTTGCGGAAATGGCTAGTATTCTTAACCCAATACAAATTCGTTTCATCCGTGTAATCACAACTTCTAATGTTGAGCCTCTTGATTCGTTTAAAATATGTATTTCATCTACTAGCAACAACTTGATAAGACCGAATAATTTCTTATAGTCTCCCCATTTTCTTGTGATCATGTCCCATTTCTCAGGAGTGGAAATTATGATATTTGATTTTCTAACATTTTCAGCTTCTTTGAAACTTGTATCTCCAGTTAACATTCCAACAGTGGTAGTCAATTCTTTAAACTTCTTTGTCCAGTCTTCATGACGTTCACTACATAATGCTTTAGTAGGAGCCAAGTAAAGTACTTTGAAATTACACTGATCTTCATCGGATATGGTTTTTAATTCTCGTAGTATTGCAAGTTCAAACAAAACAGTTTTACCAGATCCAGTCGGAGAACTTATTACGCAATTACTTGAAGAATTGTAAATTGCTGGATAGCTTTTTGATTGCATTTCATTAAATTGTTCGAAAGGGAATATACTTCTCTGTGTTGATGGAAGAATGCTAACATTTAGTTTGTTTGGAATTATATTACTTTTCAATTGAACGGCATATCCTTGCGAAGCCAGGTTTCTCTGATTGATTCTAGTAGCAGGAGGACTTGCCATGTGATATTGTGCATATTTATTTGTACTACATCTAAACTGATCCAAATTCATTTTTGAAATTAATGGTAAAGGAGACCTGGTTTTAGGTGTTGGTTGTGAAATAACCATGGGTTCATTTGTTAAATTCCTTGTGTTATATTGATATTGGGTCATAGAAGGTTGTTTTGCAACCAGACTTGTTGGTTGATATGAAGAACAATCTGCTTCTATTTGAAAGGTGTTAGTATTACGTGAAATTTATCAATTGACTAAAGATAATAAATACCATCTCCAGAGAGTCCTTCTCCTTCAAGGAACTCTTGTAAGCTGTCTAAAATTGTCATTTTGGCTATATGGTCTGTGAAAACTAAAGTTTTGCAACAACATCAGAAAAAGCTTCAAAGAAAAAAAAAATAGTAAATTAAAAAACCAGTCTCTAAAGTTGTCATCATACATTACATCAGTGCAAGCATCATCATGTCAGAGACAAATGAAGACAGAAAAGCGAGATTGACCGCATTACGAAAGAGTAGAAATCAACCATCAACCCAATTGTCTGCAAATATACAAAAAACAGAAGTTTCCAAACAAGTAGAGGAGCAATCGCCTGAACAACCATCTCAGGAAAACAAATCAAAAATAGAAGGAGAAGACATACCGGATCGACCTCCAGTGTTCCAACTTGGTAATGGAGAAACCGTGGAGGCTGTTTCAAAAAGGGTACAAGATGAATTATTCCAAAGAGCTCATGAACAAGCTTCAACAACTTCAAATGATGAACCTGAACCTGAAAAAATATCATATACTAAAGACCTTAAAGATGACATCAAAGCGTATTACAATAAGGCAAATATACGAACAGAGAGAGCAATTGCCAAAATACTTCTGGATAAATATAATGAATAGAATTCTATGTAAATGTGTTAAAATTCATAAGCTTTAATAAGTTGATAAAAGCAATGTAGAAAAAACGTTTCATTTACTTCCCAATTAGGCAATCAACTGATCTTCCAATCAAAATGAATTTTTCATTCAACACCGAGAAAAACAAAAATGCCAAAGTGAAAAAGTGATAGAAAAAAAATGTACACTGAAAAAACTTATAGTACTACACAGCTTTTGATAGTTTAACGATAAATACTCAGAATGTCTATGATCAGCAGAATTGCTATTAGAGCTGCCCGTCCATCTATGGGTATGGCTATGCGTTCAGTAGCACCGTATGTCATCAACTTTTTGGGGTTGTTCCTACCATGTGTATTCCCAACACGAAGGATCAGAAAAAGGGTCTAAAATTTTCAACGTTATATGAAAATGCATGCAGAGGACAACAATTGAACGAATATGAACGTTTATACTAACTTAGTTATTAATAGAATTGGTTTAAGATTCGCTTCTACTACCCCAGTTGAACCAAAGCAAAAGGCTTCTTCTATCATCGATGCCTTACCAGGTAACAATTTGTTATCCAAGACTGGTGTTTTAGCCACTACTGCGGCTGCTGCCATCTATGGTATCTCCAACGGTATCCTTGTCATTCACGATGAAACTATTTTAGTTGTTACTTTCACTGCCTTTGCTTCCTTAGTTGTCAAGTTTGTTGCTCCATTATATACTGAATGGGCCGATTCCGAAATCCAAAAGGTTAAGGACCTTTTAAACTCAGTTAAAACCAAGCACATCGTTGCCGTCAACCAAAGAATTGAATCAGTCTCTCAATTAAAGGATGTTGTTTCTACCACCAAGGGTTTATTCTCCATTTCTAAGGAAACTGCTCAATTAGAAGCTGAAAACTTCGTCTTGAAGCAACAACTTGCTGTTTCCCACGAAGCCAAGTCTGTCTTAGACTCCTGGGTCAGATTTGAACAACAACAAAGACAATTGGAACAAGAACAATTAGCCAAGAGTGTTATTGAAAAGACTAGTAAAGCTATCGAAAATCCAAAATTCCAAGAAAAGGTCTTGGCTGAAGCTGTTACTGAAGTTGAAAGATTATTTGGTAAGAACTAAGTTTGATTTTCTTTATAATTTATTATTTCTATTATATACATTCTTTCCTTTAGATAGAGGAATACAAAACAGGTTTTAAACGATAAAAAGATTGTTCTATTCATAGTCTTCAGATAGCCCTAAATTGGTCTGTTACTCTATGTGAAGGTTTCCAAATGTGTAATGAATTATCATCCGCCACACTAGCCACCATCCAGTCGTCTATATACGACCAGTCAAAATCATTTACTCCCAACATATGACCCAAATGAGAAAAGAAACATGGGTCTTGATGTGATTCACGTGAGACGTTGAATAATTTAACCAGGTGATCGGTAGAAGAAGATCCCAACACATTGTGATATTTAGGATGCCATTTCAACTGAGTGATTGAATCAGTATGGTTCTTGATCTCATGAATTGGAGTATCAAATGATCGAAGATCCCAAGTTTTGATTATACCTTTGCTATCACCTGTAGCCAATCCAGTCGAGAATCCCGGGTTTATGGATACACTATTGATACCATATTCCGCAATTTTATTGTTATATATTATAGGATTCTCTTGTCTAATATCGTATATCTCCACGTTCCCATCATCGGAAACAGCAGCAAACAAGGAATCATGTGTCAGAAACCATTCAATATCATTAATACCTGCTGATCTGTCATTATGTTTGAAATACTTTGATGGGTTCAATATTTCAGAGTAATATTTCGTTAAATCGTACAAATTTATAACCCCATTCATATCACCACTCAATATCTGTCCTTCATGATTTTTATTCCAATCAAGGGCAAATATATCTGTATCGTTCGGCATTTTCTCGTTAACCAATCTGATTTGTACCTTATTTATATCAGTATCATCAATCAAAGTATTTTTAAAGCTTTTATGCCTTGTCCTTTCATATATAACCAAATCACCCATATTATTAGCACTGGCTATAATATTTGGATTTTGAGGCATATACCTGACTTTGTTCACATCCCCTAAATGATTTATCTTCTGCAATACTTTATTCTTTGTAGATGTCGATGATGACATCGAAAGTTCTAATTCTTCTTTGTCTGGATTATAGTCCAATCTATTAATCTTGATATTTGCATTTAAGTTTTTATAAGTTGGAATCTGTAATATTGAAATACTATCAACTGCTTGTCCCAATGTAAAAGTTCCATGTAGAAGTCTCTGAGAAATGATTTCATCTTGACTTGAATCACTTTCTTCAACCAAATTTGTCAGCTGGGATAAATCAGTCACATCTGGGAAGAACTGGACATTTAAGGATGGCCAAAGCAAAGAATTTGTCGATAAATAATCATACAAGAAAGGAGCATTCTTTTTCCATATTCGATAATCTCGTTGAGATTTTTCATCGATTGAACTAGGTTCATCTTGCATGGTTTCTCCGATCTCTTGTGATTCATCAACTGGGGATGCACCATTACTGTCAGATCCCAGCTCGATTATTTCGCTCTCCATGAGTGCTGTCATTGTGTGGTAATTGTTTGAAATTGTTGTTGATAAAACAAATTATTGATCAACGAATTCCGTAAATCACACGCGTCGGGCCAATTTTTCAGTCAGCATCGAAAAATTAGAGAGACAGAGATGGGGTTTAACACTAGGAAAGCCAGAGACATAAACAATGACTGACGATATACGATTGAATTCCTCAAAGTTGGGAACACAGGAATAGTATGTACATTTATCGGTCCTTTCAGCTATAAAAAGAGTTTACTTTACTAACATACTTCAGTTGGAACAATTTTTATAAAAAGGAACAATCAAATTTTAATGATAATGATGAAGATACAGGAGAATGTTGGTTTGATGATTCAGACGCCGAAGCTAAAATGATTGAATTCGTTCTTCAAAAGCTCGAAGATAACGAATTCCCCACTGAAATTTCCCAAAAAGTCTCATTTTTGGATTTGGGGACAGGTAATGGTCATCTTTTATTTGAACTCTCTTCCGAAATCGATGAAGAATATCAAGGGGAATGTACATTTGAATATACTGGTATTGATTATTCACCTGATTCTGTTGAATTTGCAACCGATATAGCAGAAAAGAAATATACTGATACCAACTTCACATTTAGTCAAGTGGATTTGTTAGCTAAAGAGTCTTTGTTTCTACTGGAAAAGAATGGTCAATTTGATGTATTGTTAGATAAGGGAACCCTAGATGCTATAGCATTAAACCAGGAACCAATAGCTGATTTTGAAGGTTTGATTGGAATGGATGTCTATGCACAGCAAATTGAGAAGTTGATGCATAAAGGATCAATTTTGTTAATAACATCATGCAACTTCACAGAAGAAGAGTTGACCCGTATCATAACTTCAAACACTGGATTATCAGTCTGGGATAAGATTAACTATCCTAGCTTCCAATTTGGTGGAATGAAAGGCTCTACTGTCTGCAGTATTGCATTTATAAAAAGCTAATTGACTTTATAATTACTAATTATACAACAATATACAAATGACTTAAAAAATAAGGGATATTACCTACATTTGCTGTTTCAATGATTCGATCTTTTCCATCAAATCATCTCTCAATCCTTGATTTGAAAATTTAATCAAAAATTGTATAGGCTTCCCTTCGGAATTCACAGAATTTAGACGTAAATATTTCCCTGGAGTTAAACTTGCTTCCAAGCCTTTGAGAATTTCAGTTGTTTTTGTAATTTTATAATTCAACACTACTCGTAATAATCCTTGAGATCTCATGACCAATCTGGTTTGGGTCTGGTCCGAGCGGGATTGGTTAAGATGCAAGGGACCAACACCACGTTCTTTCCAACCTTCATTAATATTAGTTAAATCAAGTTCAAATATCTTGGCTGACGAATTGAAATGGGATATTTCATCCTCTTCTCCTGTGGCTTGCTCTATTGGGGTTAACAACTCTACATGTGCTGGTTTTGGCGACGTCGTTAATTCGTTTTTGGATGTAGGTTCTTCCGTTGAGGGCGTGTCAAGGAATGATTTCTTATTTAAGGATTCTTGAAAAGCATTTCCAAATCTAGATTTACTTCCAAATGATGATCCAAAAGTGGATTTAGGTGCAATAGGCTCACTTTTGGTATCATAACCGGGAGATTCCAATCTGGAGGCTTCCATTCTAGAAGGCAATGTATCAAATACGCTTGGTTTATTTTTTAAGTTATCCATAACTGAAGTGCCAAATGATGTAGTTGATCCAAATACTGGTTTGCTGGTAGATCCAGTAGTACTCTGTTCCTTTTTAGTTTCTGATGTTTCCGCCTTGAATGAACCAGCACCAAAAGTTGCTCTATGTGGTAGATCAGGCGGAACTGATGATTCCTTTACTTCCAGAGGTGGACCAGAAGGTGATGCAACTTGACTATCGTGATTTATTCCGTCGTCATCTTCATCTTCATCTTGATCTTCTTGGTCTCCTTCCTTGTCTTGATTCATTTCTGAACTGTTTTCATCTCCTTCCTTTTCAGAATCATTCTCTATAAGCAATTCCTGTTCCAACTTCTCAATCCTACTTTCCAATTTCTGAATCCTAGTCTCGAATGTTCTCGTAACTTCATTGATAATTGACAGTTTTAACTCATCATTGGTCGATTTAGTTCGTTTTGCTTCATTTGAAATCTCAACATCATCTATTTTCCTTTTGGTTGACTCGTCTGTCATAGTATCCTATCTCTATCAAATTCCCACTCGTATGATGTTTATCCAAATACCAGAACAATCAATTGTAGTGTCTATAACAATAGTAGTAATTGTGATTGGTAGTAAAAAAAGTGATAAAGTGCAAAAACAAGGAGAAGGGATCGACTTCTATTTTTTCTTTACATGTTACAATTATAAACTGTAAATAAACTACAAAATTCATCATGATTGCCTAATACTTCGTATTGAACGATCACCAGATGACGATTTATAGCCATCAACATTGGAACTATTAGTAGTTGACGAATATTTTGCATATTTGTCTTTAATAGAAACTTTACTTTCAACTTTCTTTTCATTTCTACTGCCATACTGGCCATGATAACTGTGTTGTTGTGGCTGGTGTTGATGATGTGGTTGTTGCGGAGGTGGTTGATAATGATGTTGTTGAGAATTATATTGATAATTAGGATTGTTAGCTATATTCACTCTTCTAATAGTTGCAGCTGCAGAGCTAACTCGTCCATTCTTGATATATCCTCTCCCACCTTCTCCACCACCCAATCTTCTTGGCCGCCAATTTCTGATAATCCTACCACGTTCCATATCCACTAATATATGGCGATTATTTAACATCAAACCAGTGCGACATAGTTCAGCTACAACATTTTTAGCGTCGATATCTCGTTCGTATACTATAAATCCATAGCCTCTTGATTTACCTTCATGATCTCTTATGATCTTTATGGATTCAATAACACCATACTTCAGAAATGCCAGTGATATATCCAATTCAGTCAAATTGTAATCCAATCGCGCAATAAATACTGTTCTGTATGGATCTTTCATAAACTCCTTTTCATTCTTGGCGAATAACTCTGTGTCATCCCAGTTCAATAGTTGTCGTTTATGTGATTCTTGATGGACTCTTCTTCTTTCTTGGGCATTCTGGAAAAGTTTTTGATGACTTGTTATCGTTTGTTTTTCAGACTTTTGTTGTTCAATCTTTGGAAGCTCGTTGGATATATAATCGGATATTTGTGCCTTTATATTGGAAATTGATGTTATGGATGTCGTTCTACGTTTTTCTGGTGGTATATCAGTTGGTTCGATATATATGAATGGTGGTTTTGGAGAGAATAACTTTTGAATATTGGGAGGATATTTCTCAGTATTATCTATCTTCATCCTAGCGTAGTGTTAATGATTGTATACATATAGATCCCGATGTTCCAATTGTTTTGAGTGTCTCAAACGAATCATTAGCTCTTCTCATACTGGGTGTTTTTTTTTTTGCTGCAGTACAAATTTGCTTACTGGGGATTTTCCTCGGCAACAAATTTGGAAACTCCGGTTCAATTTTATTCCCACATTGAAATAATTTATTTCTTATCTAACAGTCTTTCTACTTATCAATTCGACAGGAGATTACAATGGCATCTATAGACGGACCAACAGAAGCAGAATTATACAATAAGAATATTGACATTGCTACACTTCCAAGATTCTCAGGTGCAGAATTATCTCAATATGATGGGATAATTGATCCAAAGATATACATAGCTATCAGAGGAAGAATATATGATGTGTCTCATAATATCAACAGTTATTCCCCAGGTAGGCCATATCATCGATTGGTTGGAAAGGATTGTAGTCGTATGCTAGCATTAAATAACTTAAACTTCAACCCCAACGATCAAGAAGACGAATCGGACCCATTAAAGAAGACTACTTGGTATACTGGTGATTTGGATGAAAAACAAAATGATATAGCCGATAAGTGGGTGTTATTCTTTGACAAGAGGTACAAGGTTATTGGAATCGTTAGTGAGGAAGAGCAAGCATTGGGTTGATTATCTGCTAATTTGGAACTACATCATAAGTAATTCGAGATCTACTATATTTATTCGCTAGATAATACACAAGATTGACAAAATCGATTAATAAAAATTCAATTGACCCCTCAGAAATATTCGAAGATTCTATGAAGATTTTATTATACTCTTCGACCAGTCTATGGGATATTTCAACGTAGACATTGAACGACATGGGCGTCTTTCAAAAAGAGCTTAGAAGCTTTGTTTCTCTCTCACGCGGATTCCTTCTCTCTCACATCCATTGCATCTTTCCAATATAGGATCTTTTCAATATAGGCCGCTTCTATAGAAGCTAAGTCCGGTTTTATGAAAAAAATCCTTCAACAAAGATGGTAAAAAAGTTATATGGAACAATAGGTTTCATGCTTGGCATCATTTCTACACAATCGCACTCAAATTTACATGTTCTTACAGAACCTATATATTTTACAATAACGATTATTAGTTTCCTAACAGTCGTATATCCTAGATTTTTTAGGTGAGTAATATCTAAATAAGTAGTATAACTTACCGAAATGGCGTATACCTTTTCTTTTCTTTTCCAATTTATCACATTTATCACAATTATCATATTTATCAAATTCAACAGCAGAAGAACCAAGAACAAACGGCTGGAGAGGATCCCGAACTAGATATACATGTTAGTAGTGCTATACTTCAAATGGTTAGTATTTACGACTTGTGAGAAATATGACAAAAGCGTCATGAAAATGTATATTGCTCCATGCAACTCTTTTATAATCTTTGTTTAGAGGGAAAAGTAGCGAACTAGACTAATGATGAAAATGAAGAAAACAAAAAAGTAAATACCCTAGGAATCTCACAAATATTTATACTTGATTAAAAAGAGAGAATATGGACAAAATAGATGATAACGTGTTATTCAACAATTAGAAAAATCCCCCCACGCCCCGCTCGATTTCTAGATTATCTAGTTGGTAAGTACTCTTCTGTTTATTATTTTGGTAGTTTTAGGGAGAAAGTCTCATGCATTTGTGGGGTGTAATACATCTATATTTTGAAATAAACAAACGATTAGAGTTCATTTAGGTTATGACATGAGTGGTTAGAGGAGATATATCATCTAAGTTTCTTTCAAAGTTGAAGTCAAATTAGTTAGACCCCTTTTCTTGAGTCTTGACCA
>LQHL01001794.1:0-17000 GCA_001655755.1 Hemisphaericaspora haegerdaliae
AAATGGAATTAAAAACTTGAAAGCTTTGGATGCAGCATCGAATGAATTGATTGATGACATTTTAAGGGAGTGGAAAACCCACAAGACTGTTCAACTAGAAAATAAGACTATTAAAGTGAACACCAAGCATCAATTGCAAGATTTATATAAAAAGTTGTTAAAGAAGTTTGAAGTGGAAACTACGGAAGATTTGGCAAATATTGTTTATTTTGCTAGAATAGACGAATTGGAATCTGATATTGATAATTATAAAAAACAATTCAAAGAGGTATTAAACTTATCAGATTAAAAGACCTTGGTTCGCCAATCGATATATTTCAAGTCCACGATCAGAGAATCTATTATCTTAACAAGTACGAAAGATCAAAATGGATTAGTATCAGTTAGATAATGCTTTAAAGTGATATTCTAATAGTCACATCCCCAAACTACCGAGTACGGTATCAAACGAAGTCTCTACCAAGGACTGGCACTGGCATCCATGTGAAAAATAATATTTTATCTGTCAGTTGGTTGAGTTGATTCTAAAGATTTGTAAGAGATGCCGCATTTTTTCGTCAATCGTGGGGGGATAGAGGGAAGAGAGTGAAGGGGGAAGAAATATGGGAACGAAATTGGAAGTAAATTCATTTTGTTAATAATTTCTTCCCATGTGATATTTTCAAAAAGGTTACATTCAAAATTTCATTTTCATCTTTTCTCTTTAACTATTTATATATCACTTCTTTATTTGGGAAATCAACTAAAACTCTCTCAGTCTAAATAATTATAGAATTATACAATTCACTTTTTACGTATTGCGGTATAAATTCATTTGAAGATAAAAAAGGAGGCCCCTACCACAAGAGATGTCTGTGAAAATTCACAATCCAACATTAACGCAAAACTCTTTAGTGCTTTCATTGGTCAAAGTGTACCAGTCAAATAGATCATTACTTTTGAATACTTCGTATATTATTTTAATTACTGCCGCTTTTTCTGGAGCTACAAGTACTGGTGCATCAAATTCAACAAAGTCAGTAACCTCATCAACTTCATTCTCTAAAGAAGAAAATGAATTGAAAAACGCAAAACTGAAACACCCCAAATTATCAAAAAAGTCAATTTATAGGTTAGCAAGAGCAATTGTTCCTAAAATCACAGACAAGACTATCTTTTATTTGTTTAGTCATATGGTATTATTGGTAATTCGGGCATTACTTACAATCAAAGTAGCAAATTTGGATGGTCAATTAGTAGGTGCTTTAGTCTCTAAAAGATTAAAGAGATTTGCAAAATTACTATTATATTGGATGCTAATTGGTATACCTGCTTCGTTAACCAATGCATTATTGGCTTGGACAAGAGATCGCATGAGTGTCGCTATAAGATCTAACCTAAATTTGAATATCATGAATAAATACTTACCCGATAATTTGGATGCTAATTATTATTCATTGATACATTTAAGTGGTAATAAGATCAAGGATCCAAACCAAAGAATCACCACTGATGTTTCTCGTTTAAGTGATGCATTATCAAGTTTGCCTGGTCAATTACTAAAGCCAACTTTAGATTTACTTTTATGTGCTAGAGAATTAGGTAAAAGTGGTGTTGGCAATGGAGAAGGTACCTTGGCTTTAGGTATGTTAACACATTTTTCAACTATGATTTTACGATTCTTTTCCCCTCCGTTTGCAAAATTAGCTTCTGAAAGAGCTAATTTGGAAGGGCAATTAAGATCAGCTCATTCTAAAATTGTTTCAAACAATGAAGAGATTGCGTTTTTCAGAGGTCATCAACGTGAATTAGATTACATTGATTATTGCTACTATACATTAGAAAGATTCCTGAAGGGTGAATATTGGAAGAAGGCTATTCATGAAATTGCACAAACTTTCATTGTTAAGTATTTATGGGGTGCAGCTGGTTTAGTTTTGTGTTCTGCTCCAATTTTTATCAATAAGTATATGGGTGAAAAAGAAGATAGGAATCTGGCTGGTAATTTTATTACCAATAGAAGATTATTATTGAGTGCGTCTGATTCCTTAGATAGGATGATCTATTCAAGAAAGTATCTCTTGCAAATCATCGGCCATGCCCATCGTGTTTCAGAATTCCAAGATACTTTGTATGATGTTCAAAAGAGGAAAAAGTCTACACCTAATGTGAAATATAATAACAATGAAATCACGTTTGATAAAGTAAAGTTATTAACTCCTGCGGATGTTACATTGATTGAAAGCTTAAGTTTCTCAATCAAAACTGGAGACCATTTATTGATTGCGGGTCCTAATGGTTCAGGTAAATCATCAATGTTTCGAATGTTAGGAGGTTTGTGGCCAGTTAAAGAAGGTACTATTTCAATCCCCAATACAGAAAATATGTTCTATTTACCTCAGAGAGCTTATTTAGTCCATGGCTCATTAAGAGAGCAAATAATCTATCCTCATTCAATATCGAACCAGAAAAAGACAGATAGTGAACTAAAAGAAATCTTGAAAATCTTGAAATTAGAAGAATATATTGACATGTTAGATGATATCAAAAAATGGGATGAAGAACTTTCTATCGGAGCTCAACAAAGATTGGCTATGGCTAGATTATACTATCATGAACCAAAATTTGCTGTATTAGATGAATGTACGTCAGCGGTTTCTCCAGATATGGAACAATTCATGTATAGGCATGCCCAGTCCATGGGAATCACGTTGTTATCCGTTGCTCATAGATCTGCGTTATGGCATTTCCACAAATACTTGTTGAAGTTTGATGGGAAAGGTGGATATTTCTTTGGGGAATTAAATGCTGATAAGAGATTGAAGTATGAACAAGAGAGAATCCTCTTGGAGAAGAATTTAAGAGATTTACCAGTTTTGAAAGAAAGATTGGATGAATTGAAACAAGTTTCAAATGTTCAACATAAAAAGATTGGCCATTAGACTTCAGGAATGAATGAAGTGATAGAATATGTGTACACTAGTTATGTTTTTGTATTTTGTTAAATGAATTCATTTTGTAAGTCTAGGACTCTGATTTTATGAGAAACAAAAATAATCTTTTTGCAACAATTAAGTTTTCTGAGCGGATCTCGTTTTTACAACCAAATTGATCAATTAAACGTTTCTCAACCGCCACAAAAATCAATGATGAATCGACAGAGAGTCGATGAGATTATTGCGCTAAACGAGCTTTCTTCTCCAGCAAGGAAAAGGAAAACATTTACTCATCCAACTCAAATCGAAAGATTAGAAAATCAAGCCAACTTCAGGAATCAAATTTGTAGTCCATGTGACGCTTCGATATCATCACCACGGTCCAGCATAAACCAACAGAGAAACAATGAAAATATTCCAATATTTAAACTTAAAGGTAATCCTACTAAAACTGTATGTTTTGATACTGCAGTTCCACAAATTAGTTCGGACTCAATCTTGGAAATTTCACCAGGTGGAATTGCTATTCCTCATGATATAAGCTTGGATACAACCGATTCTGCATATAGCAATGATCCAGACATAACTATTAGTAACCTAAAGGATGGATTGGAGGTTAACATTTTGAAACTTTGTGAAAGTCTTGAAGTGCAATTGGATAAGGGAGTTGAAGTCTACAGTGCTCAGTTCTTTAAACAGTTAGCTGGTAAGGCAGAGCAGTTGAAACAAAACCTAGAAGTAGCACAATCTTTGGAAATACCTGATTTTTCCAAACAAATGAATGAAAAGGAAGCCATGATTGGTAAGTTGGAAGAGACCATAAAATCATTACAACATACTTCAAGGGAAGAACGTCAAATTTTAGAAAAATATGAGATAGACTTAAAGGAGAAAGATAATTTGATTGAGCAATTACAAAAGCAAGCTGAGAAATGGGAAATGGAATTTGAAGATCTGACAAAATTGTTGGAAACCACCAAAAATGAAAAGATATCAGTGCAAGCCATATATACCAGATTAATAGAAGATATGGGGAGTGCAATCGAAGACATGGATCTTGAACATCTGATGTATAGCAACCAACGAGAAGAGAATCAGCAAAAATTTATAAAGCTCCAGAATGAACTTTTTACTTGTAAGGAAGAACTGGAAAAGTATAAAGAAGATCTAGACAAAATAACTAAGAAATATCAAACATCCTTTCAACAACTAAGAACAAAGAGAGAGGAATTGGAAGAGATGAAGAAAAAAGAAAATGAATATAAAGCTGATATAGATAGTCTCAAAAGACTAGGTAGTCAAAAAGACACCAAAATCGAAACTTTGAAACGTTCAGTGGTGACAATAAGAGTTAAACTGGCCAAGAAGATTCAGTCATTGGAAGTGCAATTGAAACAAAATGCCGAAGAGAAGAACAAAGAGATTGAATGGCTTAAATCCATGAATCAAGATTTGTTGTCTAGTCAAAGAACGGAAACTAGACAAAATTCTAAAATGAGCTCATTAAATGAAAATTTTGCAGCTAGCGAGACAAGTGAACTCGCATACGTTACTTTGGAAAACAATTGCTTAAAAATAACCAAAAAATATCAAGAGTTGGAGATTTCGAACAATTTGATGATCTCTATCTGTTCGACTATTTTCTCCATCAATATTGAATGTTTTGATACATTGCTTCAAGAGGAATCTGTCGCCTATTATAAACTATTAATCAAAGAATTTAAAGAGAGAAAAATATTAAAGAATGATGATCTAGGTATAGTCAAGAAGTTGATAAAAGTATACTCAGATTTCATAAATGGATTAACTGAAAAGTATACTGCCTACGTTGTCAAATATGGTGATCTTGTTTAGAGCTTGTACATGTATATATCAATAAAAACACCTCCCTGAAAAATAAAACTCTCTATCTAGTGAAACATGTCTCGACATACGCCCCATCCTGTAACAATCCTGTCAATACAGCAGGAAGGATTTCTACCTGTAAAGGTTCAAATGGGAATTCCTCTCCATCAACCGAAATATAATGATTCTTTGAATCCTGAATTCTAGGAATTAATCTATAACTCAAGATCTTGGCATGCTTCACCTGATCATTATGTACATGAGTTCCCTTTGCTACAGAAAGTAATATAGAGCTAGTTTCCATAAGTGATGTATTGGAGTCGGTGAGAACCATATCCATCGATCCATCATTGGGCAAAGCTGCTGGGAAGAACTGTGCATCACTGGAAATGTAAGGCATTTTTCCCACATACAAAATATTCAATTTATCAGTGATATCACTGGAAATTTCTGTCCAATGTTCGGGTACCGGTTGATCTAAAGATGGTCCTTTTATTCTCAAACTATCATCAGTGACTATTGGTAATTCTTCCTCCTCTAGACTTCGCTGGCGATGCATTTCAACATGTCTTGGAATTTCATTTTTGTTACGGACCAGGAAATTGACATACAAGTCACATGGATATTTGGCACCAGTAATGACCTTTTGAACTACACCCAAGTCAAACCGAACAGGACCCATCCATCTTAAATGATCAGTTCCAATATCCGCGTCTGCGATAATTCCATAACATTGTGTTAAGAAGGACAATTTTGTCTCCTGAGTAGAGCCAGTCCCTTGGGTGACTGCCATCACGTCCAATTTAGTTCTCTTCGCCTTCAACATTTGAAAAGTAGCTAATCTCGCATTATTACTACCATGAGTACTCAAACTGAGAGCATTGCCCGATCCACAAGGAAGTTGAGTAACTGCAATCTTATTGAATGCTTCAACGCCTCTATCCTTTTTCTTAAAGAATCCATTTATGACTTCGTGCGGTATGCCGTCACCGGAACAACACGCTATTATATCGTATTTGGAGATATCCAAATCGCGAGCTATTTCAACACCATGGCCCTGGTAATTAGTTTCTTCATACGTGATTTTTGCTTTGGCAGCCTTTAAAATCGGAAATATGTCGGAATTATATATAGTAGTAGCCTTCCCTTGACCTCCATGAGGGTTTATAAGGACGAGGATAGATGGGCTTACAATATGATTTGAATATGCTTTATCCAATATAACATCAGCTATATGAATCCCTGAATTCATAACTGAAGTAGGATTTTGTACTTGAACTTTCAATGTGGCTAAATCGATGGAATCCTTAGATGTTGGGTATACATAAGTCAATAAAACCTCTTCATCGTTTCTATTCTCTTCGTCGTCCACGGGTTCAGCATAAAGGATATTCCTAAATGGGATATGCTCATTGGGTTTTCTTCTCAATGAAGGTTCTGATCTACAACAGGCTATGAACGAAATGCCAGATGTCTTTCGTTCATGATTGACAGCCCAAATTGATTGTTCTGATATGTGGATTCCATAGTCATCTATAGTTGCCAGTATGCTTCCTTTATCGCTGTAAATGAGTCTCTCCTGAGACATACTCTGTTTCATTCCTGTCATATTCATTTTTCCTTATTTCCTCAACTATTCAATTACCGTGATTCCCAAAAAAGGTATACTAGAAGATTCCTTCCCTTTTTTTCCGTCCCTGAATATTTTTTATGGTTTCCCACTTGAATTTTTGGTGGTACTTTCAATGCAATAGTTAAATGTTATGGTTTTTCATAGATAGAGCATTTTGTATGATATCATAACCGTCGTGTTAGTATATACGGATAAATTTTATTATATAAAAGTGAATGTCTTTATATAGTTTATTATATACGAATGGAGAATAAAAAAATGGTTGGGTCTCCGCTAATCAGCCCTGAACCTCCCTAGCACAGACGAGGCAAAAGCCAAACTGAAGTAGCATATTCAAAACGTCACATTACTAGTTTTCAAGGTTTAAGAGTGCTCTATAGTTTAGACAGATTGTATTTACTAAAAATTGAATAATTGCTTAATTGCTTAAATGGCATATGAAACTTTGTTAATATGTTGAGTCGGCAAAAATGGAATACATGTGAAAACCATATTAAACATGCTGCTTGGTTTGTCTTCCGATCGAGAACAGAACCTGTCTCTTGTTGAATTTCTTTAGTTCCTACAAGGTTAAGTTGGACCAACGGGGGCAGGATCGTAGGGAAACAGTACTATCCATATTCAATATTAGATTGAATCTCTGCGTTGACGAAGTATTCTATTGTTCAATGATAAAGATAAAAAAATTAATATGGGACAACAAATAAAAAATAAACTTATTATCAATAATATTTAATAAAATACGCCTACCCCGATCCCTCAAAAATGGGATTGATGAATACGATTAGCAATAAGCTTGTCAATGCGGGTATCAACGAAGCAATCAACAAGTTCAAGAATCATAACAAGTCAAGCAACCTGCCTTCGCCACTGAATACCCAACCTTCTAACTCTAGTTATAATCGACCTCCTGCTCCATTGCCACCTCCAAGTAAACATCCAGTACAAATTCAAATTTATACTCACAACATAAGACAAGATGCACTGAATAGAATGGAGAATGAAAGGCCTTGGTCTGAAAGGAAGCTTGGAGTACTGGAATTGATTGGAAGGTTTTGTACTTCAATGCCTACTTTGGTGGGCTTACAAGAAGTCAAAAATAATCAATTAAAGGACTTAATGATCATGTTGGGTCCAGGCTGGTCATATTTCGGAGTTGGACGAGATGACGGTAAAACTCGTGGAGAATACTCGCCAATCTTGTTCAGAGATTCTGATTTTGAATTATTATCAGGGAAAACATATTGGTTAAGTGAAACCCCGGAAAAAGTGAGTAAAGGCTGGGATGCGGCATGTACCAGAATTGTAACTGCAGTTGTTGTTAGGCATAGAGCTCTGAGGAAAGTAATTAATTTCTTCAATACTCATTATGATCATAAAGGGAAGGTAGCAAGAGAAAAATCCTCATTTCAGATCCTTGATTTAATAAAGCAATCCCAGGGAGTTAGTATTCTAGCAGGTGATTTCAACAGTGAGCCAAAACATGAAGCTTATAAGGCTCTAGAAACTGCATTGATAGAAACTTCTAACGTGTGTAGAAAAAGGGCAGGATATGAACATACTGTGACTGGGTTTACACTTGGTAAAAAAGAATCAAGTATTGATTTTATTTGGGTGGCTCTAAGTACTCCAGTTCTTTTCCATGAAGTTTTGGATCAGAATTTTGGAGGCTATCTATGCAGTGATCATCGTCCTGTAAGGGCAATTCTAGAAGTGTAGGTAGAATAAACGTAAAATCTAATAAAAGTGGGTGCAAATTTTTTCTGATATGCAAATAAAAAGTAGCGAAATATATATCAAGGGTTCGTTAAATAGCTCCTGTTATGTTAAAAATGGCTCTTATGAGAATTTCAAGGTTTGGTATATTTTGCTTACTGGTTAGTTTCGTCTTGGGGGTCGAAATTCTACCATTTATATCACCTCATAAGCCAAACTCGAGACTACTTTCCCTTTTCAACAACCTAGAGAAAATTCAAACCCTTCCCGACATATCGAAACTCACAATTGATAAATTATTCAAGTACGGGATTGTAAAGATACTGTCCACCAACTCAGTCATTTTTAGTGAAGAATTGGCGGAGGAGTCCATGTCTCCAATGCATATAACAAATCCTCCATTGGATTCTAATTCTCGGAAACGTAGACGTGATAAATTTCAATATCTTGAAGTCAGTTACCACAAAGCCGAATTCAAACGTAAACTACATGAATGGACACCATTGGGTAAATGCATAAGGAATTATTCACAAGAAAAAGCAACGCATTTGCAAAGTTGGTCCATTGAGGTAGGTTCGGCCATCAATGCAAAACTTGATTTTTCAAACATTATTGTAAACTTCAAACCCAATACCAAGACTGAGTTTGGTATCGGAGGAGGTCTTAGTGGTATGCTCGCTTGTGACATCGACCCAGGCCATGCGTTGCAATTGGGATTGACTACTGAACAATTTGAAATATCAGGCGTAAAACAGAGGAAAATCAAAATCACTAGATTTGGTATTAAAGGTGAAGTATGGGAAGATGTTCCAACTTTCACCAGAGTTAATAAGAAAAACATCCAAGTTGCATGTGTAACTGATCCGGAATTAGTTGACTGCCTTTACTGAAATACAATCGTAGATTCATCTATACATATTTATAAAAACGACTTAATATACCAAAATAACTTTTACATCTGGAAACAACTATTCAAATTCATCTTTCAAATCATTACCACTCAAGACAAATGGTTCTGGTAATGGAGCTTCAGTGATATTCAACTGTCTGACAGTCTTGATATATTCAATATTTTCATCAGGCTTAGTATCATTCAAGACTATTATCCCACCTGAACCTCTGTACCTTCTAACTGGAACAAATCTAGCATCCTTAATAAATGAAACGAAATTAGATTGTGAGGGCAAAACTCTAGATAAGTTTTCAACCTTGTATGGCGTCTTATTGTAACGAACTTGGACCGGTTCATCAGAAGGTTTAGCTTCCTTCTTTTCTTCTGACTTCCCTTCTTCGTTTGTCTTCGGTTTCTCCTCCTGTTCTGGTTTCACATCTTGATCGATATCCATCTTATCCTCACCTTCGTGTTTCTTTTGCTTTTTCTTAGCTCTCGTCTTGGCTTTAGCTGTCGTGGACAACACTGCTGTAGCAAGCTTATCAGGTTGTTTTTCCTTCGTTTCCTCAACCTTTGGTGGATATTGGAAGTATTCAGGTTGAGTGTGACAATTAAGCTCGAATTTGGGAGCTTTCAAATCTCCGGTGACACCAATAATAGAAGTTGGTACAAACGATAATGACATGAAATGTGCCAATGGGAACCAATACCATGATTGTGCAAAAACGGTTAATCCGACAATCGATTTAATATTCAAAGTGCTCGTTTGGGTATTTTCTAAGCTAATAGTGACATTTCTACCACCGGCATCAATTATCCCTTGAGCCAAAGTAGCACCAAATTTAGCCAATGCATCTTCATGTTTATTCTTAACAACATCGGCATATTGCTTAGTAAATTGTTTGACTTTAGGATAAATGAATTCATTCTGTTCGATCAAAATCATAGCAGACGCCATCAAGGCACCCTGTCTAACAAAATCAACTGGATCTTTAGTCAATGGTTCTAAGACCTCAATGGCTGGTGCATAAGCCCTACCGGCACATGAAATACCTAAAGCCATAGCAGTACCATATCTAACATGTGGGTTATGTGATTGAGATAATAATTCAACGATTTGGGGTGCTGCAGTGTAATCACGAATCAATATGAAACCTAAACATAACACAGACGCTCTTCTAACATCATCACTTGGGTCAGAAACTGCATAGTGTAATAATTTCTTGATGGCAATATTGTTTCCCGTACCAGCATAAGCTAAAGCAATCGTGAAAGCTCCACCATATCTTAAAATTGATGACTCTTGATTCATCATTTTATCAATAATAACGTCGGCATTTTCTTCACGACCATAATTTAACAATGCAATACCAATTGCTAAACTTCTGATAATGTTTTCATGTTGTGTTTCAAGGGCATAAGTCAACATATCATGAATAGCTGCTTCATTACCTGAACCCAACATGATTAAACCCATAGCCAAAGCAGCAGCTTGAGAAGAAATGGCAGAATCAGAATACAACACAACCTTTAAGGATTCATAAAGAGATTCACTACCTGAAGCCATACCCGCAACACCTGCCCCTAATGCAGCACCGTGTAACATGACATCAGTATCATTATTACCAGCAGCATTACCATTTTCATCAATAAATGATTTCAAGTTGCCAATAACTTCTCTTCCGTGACCGGCAAAGATTAACCCCAATGCAAATAATGAACCACCTTTAGTATGAGCAGTTCCCGATGATCCTGGTAAGTACGGTTTTAAAATTGTACGACCTTGTGATAAGTTCCCCTTGTGGATAACACCAAGGGCTGCAGTGGCCGAAAATTTAGACCAATTGGTGGCCCTTCCTAACCATTCTAAATTCTTTCTAAAAAACGAATCATCAGTAGTACCTGCATGCATGAAGGCATTAGCAAATGTAACAGCGGAATGGAAGATGGAGCTTCTACCTTCTAATAAATTTTTAGTCTTATTCAAGATTGTAATATCGGTATTGTTATTTTTGAATAAGAATGTGTTGTCCAAATCACATGATGGAACACCAGTTAAGATATTAAGAATTCTTTTACAAACAACATTTTCTGGTTCAAAAACTTGAGATAATTGGTTTATAACAGTATCTAACAACTCCTGTGACGCAGCATTGACCAAATCAAAAGCAGCTTGATATCCAATTAAGGCTTCATCTTTATTTATCAATTCTTGGAATAATTTGACGGCTATTTCAGAATCATTCAATTGAACAATAATCTTAATAATGGTGAAAAAATCTTGATGTTCTTTTAATGTCAATAATAATGAAATCAAAGAATTTAACACTTGAGTTCTAAATGAAGTATTATCAACTGTAGAATTTGAACAAACTAGTACATAATTTATTAAACTCAATCCTGTTTCTTCATTTTTGGAAATTTGATCTTTAAGAATTTTTTCAACGACATCTAATCTAAATGACTCCAATGCAATACCAAGCGTTAATTTGATTTCATTTGAATTTAAACATTTCTCCAACATTTTTTCAAAGATTGAAGTTAATCCTTCATCAATTTCAACACTAGCATCAACAAACTTCCTTTGTGATAATGAGTTATAAAGATTGATACATTGAGAAACAATTGTTTCCATATATTGTGATTGCTCTTCAATATTAAATTCATTACCAGCATACAAAGAATATTTGACAGATGAATCAAAATCACCTAAATTGTAATAAACTTTGGAAATAATCAATGCTGCCAATTGCCTTTTCTCAAAAGATTCATCTTCAAATAATTCTTCTAAATCAGTAATATTATTAGCTATTTCTGCCCATAATTGATCCACTACGCCATTTAAGGATGATAAGGCATAAGATTTTAAACTTTCATCTTGTTCACTTAGTAATGCTAAGTATGGAGCAGCTGATACTAATGCCATTGCTAATTTACCTTCTTATACTTGTGTGAATGTATGTGTTAGTGTGAAAATAACTATATGTAAGTCGTTAGGATGATTAGTAAGCTAGGTGTCGCCTAAGTATTCAATTGGAATAGACTTGTTGAAATGTTTGAATTGCCACTGTAAAAAATGAAAATTGAACTTATCCTGGTTATATGCAGGATGGAAAGTTTTGATGTGTTGTGTTACCCGGAACAAAAAATCTCCTCTGATGTGTTTTCAACCATTTCGTCTACCATGGAATATTGACGCCATCTTTATGTTAAACAACTTATATGTATGGAATATTGTAAATCAATTCTTGTAGAAAGTCATCAGGGAGTCAAAATCAAAAAATATGC
Organism: Hemisphaericaspora haegerdaliae; assembly: GCA_001655755.1. NCBI lineage: Eukaryota > Fungi > Ascomycota > Pichiomycetes > Serinales > Debaryomycetaceae > Hemisphaericaspora > Hemisphaericaspora haegerdaliae. The sequence continues at coordinate 12,290 of LQHL01001794.1, forward strand.
GCAAACCCGGAATCGAACCGGGGGCCCAACGATGGCAACGTTGGATTTTACCACTAAACCATTTGCGCTTTGCTGAAATTTTCAAATTTTCCAGATATAGTTGTCGTACGATTTTAAATCTGCACGTGACTTGAAATTTTGAAAAACCGCCCAAAAGCAGATAATTCTGTGTATTATCTTAAGCCACTGTTTCTCGATATGAATACTATCATTGAAAATCTAATCGTTGAAAATTTATCATGTAGTTCTGAGTTGTTTTGATGTCTGAAATGTGCTTCTTGAAAATCTTCAAATTTGGAATTTATTTGTAAAATATTCATTGAAAATAATTAATTTGCAGCCATATTCTTAAAGTTCAATACTATTCATTCAAACATCCCTTTCGTTTGAAAACCTTGTTTCTTGTTAGAATCCAAATATATTGATGAAATATGCCATATCATAATATATTATATTGAAAAAGAATGCTTTTATCTTTTGATTTGGGCACATTCCAAGCGATTATGAATGGGGTATGTTGAAAAAAGGAAAATATAGAGCCTCCAGAAATGGACCTCAGAGACATTCACAACTTTGTTTTCTAATATGAAAATTCCTTACAAACAGAAAAATAGCTAAATAATCACCTTTTGCAGGAAAAGCTTCAGTCAAAACTTTGAGTGGGCCAAAACTTCCTAGTAGAAAAGTCAATTTTGTGATTGAATGAGAAACGTAAGTAGCACTTGTCTATAAGGAGCTAACGATTATTTGTGTGGTGAGAAGAGGGATATTTCTCCAACTTCATCGAAGAATCCGAAGTTGGTGAATATCAAGGACGTAACAGTGCTAGAGATCCTATATCCGAAATTTAGGGGAGAGTGGATCTATCCTACATCCCATAATAACAATTTCAAAAACGGCAACTGCGATTAAATCTATATATTTATATCATTCATAAAACAAAAAAATAATTAAACGAACTAAAAAGAGTCTTTAAAAAAATACGAGTTTCATTGTAACTTGAACACCTAATACAATAAACGAGTAGCGATCTTGTAAGGAGTTTGTTCCAATTGTTCATACAAGCTCTTGATATCACTAAGATCAACGTCAGAAATATCAGCCATTAAGTAAGCAATATCACCTTGAGAATCTGTAAATTGTTTTTCGATATTGTGATTGGAAAGAATGTTGTTGACGGTCTTTAAGACACCTGGAACGTTGTGATGGATATATAACACTCTGACAGTATTTTGTTGGTCCAAATCCAAGGCTCTCAAAGAAACTTCTGGGAAATTGACTGCACCTTGAGAGTTACCTTCATTGATGTATTTAGATAAAGCAGTGGCAACTTCAATACCAATGGCGGATTGTGCTTCTTCAGTTGAACCACCAATATGTGGAGATAAAATAACATTTCTTAGTGAGCATAATTCAGATGCCCAAGAGTTTAATTGGTCATTGAATAAATCTTCACCATTCTTGGCTGGTTCATGAGGGTAGACATCCAAAGCGGCACCAGCAATCTTACCAGCCTTCATGGCTTGGACTAAAGCACCAATGTCGACAACAGTACCTCTAGAAGCATTGATGACATAAGCACCATCCTTCATGGCGGCGAATTGTGGAGCACTTAATAAATTCTTAGTTTCAGGAGTGGCTGGAACATGTAATGAAACAAAATCAGCCTTTGATAACAATTCATCTAAAGTAGAAACTTGTTTGGAGTTACCTAAGGACATAATAGCTAAGATATCATGGTAGATGACATTCATACCCATAGCTTCAGACAACACTGATAATTGAGAACCAATATGACCATAACCAACAATACCTAATGTTTTACCTCTGATTTCCCAACATTTAGAACTGACTTTGTTCCAAGTACCAGTATGCATTTCGATAGAACGATCACCTAATTGTCTAGCTAAAGTGATAATTTCAGCAATGACTAATTCAGCAACTGATCTAGAATTGGAGAATGGAGAATTGAAAACAGCAATACCTGATTTAGCAGCAAAATCTAAATCAACTTGATTGGTACCGATACAGAAACAACCAACAACAACTAAGTTTCTGGCATGTTTTAAGATGTTTTCAGTTAATTTAGTTTTTGATCTAATACCAATTGCATGAACATCTTTAATTTTTTCAATTAATTCATCTTCTGGTAATGAAGATTTATAATATTCAACTTGATAACCTTGATTTTGGAAGATATTTATAGCAGTTATGTTGACATTTTCTAATAATAAGATTTTGATATCACCAGTTGAAAATGGTTTCAATGCCTTGGTTGGCTTAGCTGGAAGATATTGACTCATATAAGAAGTAGTTGGGGAAGTAGAAACAGCGTTTGGAGAACCAGAGAGATTCAATGCTTGTTGGAAAGTATTAGCAATTTGTTGAGGAGATGACATTGTTATCGAATAGTAATTGATATCACTTGAAGAAAGATGGAATGAAACAAGAAAAACTTTTTCAAACTTTATGAATTTTCCAAATGAGTAATCCTCCGGAAAGGAGAAAGAGACACGGAGATTGAAAAAAAAAATTGTAAACGACTATCACGTGACATTAACAAATTTTTCTTTATTGTTACAATTTCATCCAATGAATGAGTTTAGAGAATTATTAAAGTATGAGTCAGGTTAATCAAATGATGTAAAAATTAATAAAAGTTGTATAACATTTTTAATATTAAAATGGATTGTGATTTCACTTCAGTAAAACCATTCTACGCGTAAAGTGTTATCTTAGAAAACAATAAACTCATCTCTCTATATTTCTAAATGACTCCGTTGCAATAGAAGATCGTAGATCGTGCTTTTTTTTGACTTCAAAATCTTCTTATCATTGTAAGTAAGTACACGACCACACAAATCTCTTTTTTTCTTTTACTAACAAACAATTTGGTTGCAAAAAAAACAATTGACCAACAACAAATGGAGTTGGGAATAAGGTTCTCCCAGAAACCATCGAACTTGAAATTGCTCATATGATAGGTCTCATTGTGTTACATGTGTTCAGTCAGATGACGATTGATGAAGGATATTTATAAAAAGATTAATCTTACATAATATTGTTCATCCAAAAAATTGCCTAAACATGATTCAATACATTATGAATTGGAATGAAAGAGAGACGTTCTCTTGCTGCATTTATTAAAAACATACTTGGAGCAGTTTTTATGGTCAAAACTTTGACTCAATGTACTTTCCAACTTGGAACAAAGCTGTCAATAAAATTTCAATCGAAACCGATCAGTACGTATTGATATAGATCATTTCAACAATCAGTTCGACTTAGATGGATTCAGAACAACCAGTTTTAATTGACAACTTAAAAATTGAGACTGTTTGCTTATACTTGAATCATGGAAAAAGTTGTGTCAATTCAACTAGAAGTTAAGATTGAAATAAATGAAAATGCAAAATGAAAATTAATGATAAAGGTTGGGCTTGGACTTGATCTATAAATGATCTTAGATACGAGGATGACAGGGGACAGCACGAGAGAAATCATCATCAATTGTGTTCAAGGTGCACTTGGCAAAGTCTTCTTCCAACCAGGATGAAAAAAAAGGTAAAATATAAACAAGGTAAAGCATGTATCGTATGTGGACACAAACAAGACGGTTTCGTGGATGTAACATGTAAAGGCTCTATTCTCACCCGTAGGGGAGTCGAGGTCAACAATAGCTGTGAACTGCCAAAAAAAGAAAAGAATTATGCATCTACTAACAAATATGAAAAATTAAAGCAATGCTTCTCAAGTATCAAGGACCATGACAAATCTCAGCAAATGGGAAAGACTGTAGAATGAAACTTCCGAGACTCTTATTTTTTTTTGGTTTGCATTATTGAGCTAATCTCATACCAATAGTTTTGTGATTCAAAAATATTAGCCACGAGGGCTTGCCCTCCCCCCCCTCACATCCAATAAAAAGGTTTGATTAGAGTTAATAATTAGGATATAATCTTGGCTCGTAAAGAAACACGGGTTATAAGGATAGTAAAACGTGAATTAGCGGTCATCAATGAGTAACAAAACGTTTATGCATTGTTATAATTATTAATCACACACGATATCAATTATTTCTAGCGTGATAGAAGGGGAAAAAAGCCAACATCGGGTAGGTTCGGTTACTTCATAATTCCTTGTTGCAATAAAAATCCCTTCAATCCCTGTTGTTAAAAGGAATTCATTTGTGTCATTTATTTATTTATTTATTTCTGAGGCGACTATTCAAGGGAAACGCCATCAATAGATCGAAAAAAAAACGTGTTAATTCATTTATACATGAGAAGATAACGAGATGAACTGGCATTGATAAATAATATTAAGTTTTTGGTAAGGAGATTCTATATACCTTTTACGTGAGTGACACCAAAAACCTATATAATAATTTCCTTTTAAAATAAAACATGTTATTTACGGTCAATTTAATCAGGTTATGTTTATTTTTAACTAATTGTGTTTGGACCCCACTAACTTGGAGTGTCACTTATTACCAAATAGTTATCGAGACAAGAAAAAAAAAATGAAGTCATTTAAAAATAAATTTCCCATGAGTGAATTAAAATTGAAAAATAAAATAAAAATAATATAGAACGATTTAATTAATTAACTGAATAAAATTTCAACCTTAATAAAATAAAATAAAAAAAAAAAGAAAGAAATGAATGAATGATCGAACAAAGACCATTAAAGGTAACAAACTGAATAATTA
>LQHL01001794.1:17020-44575 GCA_001655755.1 Hemisphaericaspora haegerdaliae
TTAATAAAAAAGATAAAAAAAAAAAGAAATAGTAATTTACACACATTAAAACTCCATAAAGCTACTAAAATCTCCACATTAAAAAAAATCTTAAACCTGTTCCAAAGAAACATCACATACTACGTTTTCTTTTTTATGAACAACAAGACTCACGACAAGAGCAAATATAAGAACAAGGAAAGATAGACAGACGTTGATAGATTATACTAGACTCAATCATTTTTTACGTTACAGAACATTTACAGTATAATCTTTATATTCTAGACATCGATACACACCCCATATACCCCTCCGTCCCCCCCACCGCCCTCCCATGTTGCATCCGCGAAGTTTTAGTTTTGATAAAATCAAACAAAAGGTAACAGGAAGAGGTCCTTCCGAAACCTCCATATTGGAGTTAGCATCTAGTAACAATAGAAGGAAAAGTGCTGATATACTGGCATCTTCATCTGAGAGCAATCAACAAGATATTAAAAAGAGAGCACAATCAATATCATTTATGCCTCGATCGAGATCGAGATCGGTATCCAAATCAAATAGTCAAAATTCATCACATTTGCCTCATTTATTTAGAACCAACACCCGAGATTTGGTAAAACAGGAAACAGCAACTATCATTCTGAAAAAGTTAATTCATATGTTACAAGATTTAGGATTACAAAATCCAATAGCATTAAATACAACCCTGCAAAATTCACCATCTAAAAATATAAAAATCTATGTGGCAAATTCCCACGATTGTATTTATTTACCTCCTGCATCATCTACCAGTTTCACCTATGAAGACGTTGAAAATGGTGGTACTATACCTATAATTGAAGATGATGTTCTCACAATTCCAGAAACTAATTCATATGCACAAGTGAGTCAACTGTCATTACCAGAACAAAATAACGAACCAAACCAACTTCATTCCAAGATGAAATCATTTACTTCGCCTAATTATTTATGTACCAAGATAGATTCAGAACATCCAATACCTCACACATTTGCAGTGATTGTGGAATTATTGAAAGATTCAACAACTGTCAAAGAAGTTAAATTTCAATTTGAATCACTTACTTCAATACTTTGGCCTAGTGGTGATATTTATGATAAGATCCATGTGAAAGAAAAATTCAAGATTGGTTATATGGATTGGAAAACTACTTTAGCAGATGCAGATTATTATATAAACAGTTCAAATTCTAATGATGTAAAACTGAAAAATATTGGTCCCGAAGATTTAGCTAAACGTACTCGTGAATATAATTTAATTAATGTTCGTGATTTGGCTAATGGGTTAGATAAATATAATAACAAAGCTTCAGCATCATTAACATCGTTATCATCATCATTAGACTCATGTTCTAGCAATTCTACTCAAGGTGACTCATATAAAGCTGGTCTTTATGTGTTTTTGTTACCTGTTCTTTTACCAGAACATATCCCTGCATCTATCGTTTCAATTAATGGAACATTAAACCATACACTTTCAGTCAATTTAAATAAAATGAGTGATAAATTGAACAGAAAGTTGAAAATTAACGCATCATATAACCTTCCTATGGTACGTTGTCCACCAAATTTAGCTGATTCAATAGCCAATAAACCAATCTATGTCAATAGAGTATGGAATGATGCTGTGCATTATATTATTACATTTTCAAGAAAGTATGTTCCATTAGGTTCAGAGCATGTCATGAATGTGAAATTAGTACCATTGGTTAAAGATGTAATTATAAAGAGAATTAAATTCAATGTATTGGAACGAATTACATATGTTTCAAGAAATTTGGAAAAGGAATTTGATTATGATAGTGAAGATCCATATTTCCTTCATACTAATTCTAGTAAGATTAGAGAAAGAGTTGTTTCATTATGTGAATTAAAGACAAAGCATAAACAAAGTAGTAATGGATTTAATGATGCATTTAAGGAAGAAGTTATTAAATGTCCTGATAATAATTTGTTGTATACATGTTATGAACCAGAAGATGAAATTGGCAATCATCCACATTCTAAAAAGAAGAGTAAAGATCAAAGTATGATTGCAACTCCATTAGATATCAATGTTGCATTACCCTTCCTCACTACCAAGATTGATAAATTATTGAAGACACTGAACTTTGATGACATTGAAGGATTAACCCCAACACATCCAACTTCAAGAAGAGCATCACTTGTTACTGAAGGAACCGCAGTTGTACCATCTTCACCAGTTATCGGTGCATTAGAGACCAACTTAGCTAACCATGATGAAATTGGACCCCATGACTTTGTTAAACCAAATTCGTCAAATTATGTTACTGATGATTTGAATACCAGACATCACCCCCCTGAAAACATCCAACAAGGTTATACATTAGTTTCAAGAGCATTATATCCTGATTCTAATTTCAGACATATTCAAATTAGTCATAGATTACAAGTTTGTTTCCGTATTTCCAAACCGGATCCAAAAGATGATTTCAAGATGCATCATTATGAAGTTGTTGTCGATACTCCATTAGTATTATTAAGTTCTAAATGTAATGAAGTATCAATGCAGTTACCTGAATATCATGAGATTGATTTTGAAACCTTTGGTGAACCAGTCAGTTCACCTTCACCCCAAGGAATATCATTCAGAATACCAAATTATGAGAACAATGGAGTTAGAATATCACAATGGGATCAAGAGGTGGAAGATAATGATTATTTACCAAGTTTCGAAGAGGCTGTTTCATCAGTACCAGGCAGTCCGATCACCAGATCCAATTCCGATGAACAAGAATGTTTGAGTAGAATTCCTTCGATTGTGGTTTCATCTACTGAACCAACTTCAGCTCCTGATCCTTCTCCTCCAGCATATGAAGAATTTTCCAGTGTTGAATTGATTGATACTATAGTTGATGGACCACCAAGTATACCTACAGATCCACGAATTCCCAACTCTGAAATTAGAACTAGACTTTCATCATCATTTGCAAGTAGGAGAGAAGCTGGAATGAGTATGTCTTCTGATGAGGGAAGTATTGATTCTGCTGATTCACAGTATACAAGCAGTGTTCAAACTTCAACCTCACCATCTTCATTCCCTGATACTCCCAGTGTTCGTCAAGAGGAATCGCCACCAGCTGAAATTATCGCAAAGGAAGAACCGCAAGCAATAAACGAAGTACCTGATCATGATCACGGGAACGATGATGATGATGATGCAGTCGATCCCTTGGATTCAACACGGCCTCAACCCCAAACGGACGTTATTCCACTAAGGGTCTGCGATGAAGATGACGATGGGGTTGAGAATAATGATACTGAAGTATTCGAGCAAAAGATTCCATTATTGAATAAAATCGATGAGAACGAAATGGAGAGTGACCAAGTGACAACGAGCAATGATGACATAATTGATGCCAGAGATGATTACGGAAACCAACAACAGCCAATTTATCACACTTATGTGTAAGATCTTATAATTATTAGTTTAATACATAGATTAATTTTCTTTTACGATGTTGTAGATTATAACTGATGCGCTCAAAGTCGCCATATTGTTCCAGTTGGAAAATATCAGATCGTATAAAAGGTTTTGAATGCCATCATGCAACCTAGCTTAATAATAAAGATTAGCTGATTCGGCAAAAAAAAAAAAGAAAAGAACAGGCATATTGAAAAAAGTGAAAAGTTTCCCCGTAAAAACAGGACATGAATACATACTTAATCTTTCTATACACAATAATAGAAGGGGTATACCCAAATACAGATATGTCACTCGTTAAACTCCCCCCAAATGCAAAAGTAGCAGTTTTAGGGGCGGGAATACTGGGTCTTTCATTCACTTATTTTCTCCATCGTGTTCGTCCTGACATTCAATTCCACATATTTGAAAAATCGTCTCGTTCAGGAGGTTGGATCTATTCACCTAGTGTGAAAGTCGAATCAACGGGCCAGGAAATCATGTTTGAAAAAGGACCGAGAACATTGCGTGGAATTAAGGATGGGTCATTGATCATGATTGATATTTTGAAAAATTTGAATAATATGGGCCAACAAGTTGAAGTGGTAAAGTCTGATTCCTTAGCCAATAGAAAATACATCCAGAACCGTAACTGCGAACTAGTACAGGTTCCCAATTCGATTGGAAGTTTATATAAATTTTTAAAAGGTGTTACTGTTGTAGATTCGAAATTTGTGATTGGAATATTGAAGGAACCTTGGGTGAAAGTACATGAAGGTGATGAAACTATTGAGGAGTTTTTTCAAAGACGGTTTGGATCAACGGTATTAGTTGATAATGTTTTGAGTGCACTTATGCATGGGATATATGCTTCTGATCCTGGCAAGTTAAGTGTAGGCAGTGTTTTGCCTGAATTGAAGGCAATGGAGTTGAAATCAGGATCTATAGTGAGACATATTTTGAAGAGTATTTATGGAAAAATGCAGAAGAAGAAGGAGAAAGATATGACCGGACGAGAGGAAAAGGTGGTCGATACCAAACTAACAATATCTCAGGAATTACAGACATACGAGAAGTTAATCTCTCCTGAAGCCAACATGAAAAATCTACAACAAAAGTTATCGGGTATACCTATGATCAAATTACACGATGGGTTAGAAACTTTACCAAAGACTATAACCAATTACTTGTCTACCCAACCAAATGTTAAATTCCACTATAACGCAGCAATAAAGGAAATTGATCCTGTCAAAGGTACAGTCAATGGAGAGAAATTCGATCATATTAGATCAACAATTAATGTTCATTCCTTAGCAACTTCCTTACCTGGGAACAATCCATTAAAACCAAGCTTAGAGTCTATTAAATATGTGAGTGTGTTCTTATGTAATGCATACACCAAGAAGAAACTTATTCCTAGAGCAGGGTTTGGCTTTTTGGTACCTAAATTCGAAAATGTTTCTTTAAATCCACAAGCTCATCTTGGAACAATTTACGATTCCGACATTGAAAAGAATGCAGTTGGCTTGTTTGGTGAAAGAAAGAGTTTGGGGAGCGAAGAATATGATAAGATAACTATTATGATGGGCGGACATTATTATTCCAATTGGGAAATCCCTTCGAAAGGAATAAATCTACAAATTGTTAACCAAATACTACAAAATAAATTGGGGGTTGATTTATCAACCTTTAACATTAGAGTGATTGATGAATCTATGAAAATCGATGAATTAGGTGACAATGATTTGTTGATATCGTATAATTATCATTATGACTGTATTCCTGAATATGTTCCTGGATATCTTGAAACAAAAGCTAAGGTTGAGAAGATAGTTAAGGAAAATGGGTACAAACTATCATTAGGTGGAACTGTGTTTGCTGATGGTTGCGCTGTACCAGATTGTGTTCTTAATGCATTTAAGGATTCTATGAAATTGATGTAGTAATTTGTATATATGAATGGTTATGGGTAAATGAAATTCTATTCTTCTTCGTAGTGTGGTAGTTCATCATCCTCATCCTCATCATCCTCTATTTGCTGCTTCTCATTACCCCCCTGTAATCTTTTTATTAATCTAGATTCATTGATTGAGAAATTTATAACCAATGGTTTATCAAAGAATTCTTCATCTTGTAAACTCCTTAACGCAAGGTTAGCCAGGGGAATACTAGCAAACAAGATATGTGCGTTCCCCTTGTTGACTCGAATGGTAATTATATCTCCGTATGTCGAAAATAACAAATATAAATTATGTTTCATTTGTTTAAAGTGAATCTTATCATTAAGATTCTTTATGTACAATGTATTTGATGGCTTCAATATTGTTTGATCTAGTTTTATCTTTTTTATTTGTTTAGGTTGAATGTTTTTAGTTCGTTTGGATCTTGGTGGCATTTTGTTATATTTTGCAATGGTATTTAATCACTATGAAAAGTAGACAATATAAGGGTGTTTATGAAAAATTGTGAATGACCTTAAGTTATCTTACAGACTGAACAATTCTCTCTGTCAAAGTAAAGTGAAGTGAAAATCTCAGTCTTTGAAAAAATGTATGAGATGAGTTTTCTTATTTGAATTTGGCCAACTACTAAATCCTTAACATTGAAAAGAAGATGATCATTCCATATTCCATGGGGATAACTATCGAACTTAAAAAGAAAACACATAATGTTTCCCAGTATGATCTCTGAGTAGAAATTTGTATTAGTTACAATAATGATCTAAAATACCTTGGATTCTTCTGTTATAGTCCATGTACATTACTCCTTTCAAATTTTTGCCAACTATTCAGATACAATGATTCATTGTTTAATTTTGAAAAATATGACCCTTAACGAGTTGCAAAATTGAGTCCTTTGGTAGATATAGACTCTTCCAAAGAAAGATTCAGATAAACATCAAGAAACATGTGGTAGCTCTCCACAAAGAAACTCATATTCAAGTATCACATTAAAACACACCATCAGGGTATCTTTTCGTACGATCCATTTACTTAGCATATCTAGGAACTCACGGTGATTTGATTTTAGGTTGCGAAGTAGTAATATCTAGAATAAAGCTGTATTCGGCAGGATACTGTCAAATATTGTTTTTCTTAAACAGCGAAGAGCAAAACTGAATTAATTTTCTTGGAACTTTGGTTGATAAACCACCTGATCTAAGGATGTTTTACTTATTTCTTTAGGGACATGTTCATATGTTATATGTAAGCAAATATGAAAATGTTTTCGTTTACAGAAATTGCATTGTCTACACTACTAACTCATGTTGCCTGTATGTTGGAGTAGTTTTCACATAAAGAGAGTCAACGTGAACCGTTTTCTTTCTTCTTACACTGAAATTGAAATATGCAGCATTACCTAAATCTGCCTTTTCTTTTTTCTGCTGCCCAAGCCATTGGAATTCTGCCCATTCTAGGGAGACAGGGAGATCTTTTCTGTAAAGTGTGCTCACTATTTTTCATTCAAAATTCCACCGGCAGTTCCGTTCCACCGGATGGGTATTTTTTCCCCACGTCGCGGCTTTCTAACTTTTCCTTCTGCCGCCACTGCCACTGCTGCTGCCGTGGTGGAACGAGCTCTCTCTCCCTGTGTTTGTCTGTCTGTCTATCAATCGCACACACTCAACTTTTTCGACTGGGGCACAATTGTCAGACAAACAAAAAAAAGAAATAACCTTAAACTGCCGTAATTTCCTTTCAACTATTTTTACACAACTCTATCAATCACATTGAAGCACCTATATCGTAACTTAAATCAATCAAATCAATCTAACTAAGTATGTCAAATACTTCAGCATCTTCTCAATTGAGTTCCTCGTTATTACGATTGAAATTATTAGATGCATTAAGAAGTGGAGATACTACCAAGATTGATTCAATCATTGATGAATTATCGTCTTGTAAAACCAACTTACAAACACAAGACATTGCCCAACTAAAGGAGACAATTTTACATTATGCCGTTCAAGTTGCTTCTTTAAATGTGTTACAATATCTAATCACTAATCAAAAGAAATTTAATTTGGATGTTAATTCACAAGATAAGGATGGCAATACCCCGTTACATTTAGCTGCAATTAGTGCAAGATTGGATATTGTTAAATACTTGTTATCATTACCCAATATTAATGATACAATAGTTAATTTACAAAAGAAACAACCAGTCGAAGTATGCAAGGACATCGACATTGCTCAAGTAATGCAATTTGAAAGAGCTAAATTTGTTGAAAAATCAGCTGGCGAATTAAGAAATTATTTTAGTACTAGAGACTTTAAACAATTAGAATCTTTATTGGTTTATAACCCAAGAGCTTCTGAACTATTAGATATTAATGGAGCTGATCCTGAAACTGGAAACACCGTATTACATGAATTTATTAGAAAAGATGATATTGAAATGTGTGATTGGATTTTAAAACATGGTGGTGATCCATTTAAACGTGATAAGCGAGGAAAATTACCAGTAGATTTAGTACATTCAAATGATCGGTTGAAGAAATTAATTAAGACAGCAAGAAGAGATCAAAATATAATGGATCCAGTTGCCACCACAAGTAATGCCATTAAAACCGGCAATGCACCAACATATAAAGGTTATTTACGAAAATGGACCAACTTTGCTTCCGGTTATAAATTAAGATACTTTGTATTAGATCATCAAGGAATATTATCCTATTATACCAATCAAGATGATACTAATAACGCATGTCGTGGTTCATTAAACTTAGCCTATGCTGTATTACATTTAGATTCGTCAGAAAAACTGAAATTCGAAATTTTAGGTAAAAATGGTCTCAGATGGCATTTAAAAGCAAACCATCCAATTGAAACAAATAGATGGGTTTGGACTTTACAAAATGCTATAACCTTGGCCAAGGATAACTTAAAGAGAAAATCGCGTGTTTCTACAAGTAGTATAACAATTCCAGAGGAAGCTTTCACTAATGAAGTCACTGGAACGAGACAAAGTTTCGAGGGGACTGGAGCAATAGGAGTAGGAGGTCCAGATGGAGTTGAGGAAGAAAAGAAGAAAAGTAAGCTTCGTAGACTCCGAAGCAAATTGAAGGGACGTGAAAGAACTACAAGTCTGGTTTCTCTTGCATCTTTCGCTTCCGAAGATGATCTCAATTTAGCCAAGATTCATAATGCTTCCACACACTCCCGAACCAGTGCTGACGAAACTAGTATTCAAGGATCAGGTAATTTTGATTATATGGAAGGTGATGATGAAGATTATGATAGTGAACCTGAATCAGATCATGACATTACCCCATTGAATGACCAAGCGGCAGCGTTGAAACGCTCACTTGATGTTGAATTATCATGTTTGCTTGATCTTTTTGAACATGCAACTAATGAAGACATAGACCTGGATTCCAAGCAAGGTGAAATTTGTCGTGTCGGGAAATCTACCATTCAATCGATATCAGAAATTATCAGAAAATACAACGTGATTATTGAGACCCGTGATACTAAATTAAAACGAGGTTTAAATCGACAAGTAGAGATTAATAAGTTGTGGGAAAGTTCTATTCGTCAATTAGAACAAGAAATGAAAGATAGAGAGACCAAATTGGCCGAATATCAAGATCAAAAGAAGCAACTTAAGAGATTAATGTCGGTTCCAGGGAGCTTGGTATCACCATTACCCTCTAAGGCACTGGGAACGGTTAGTCCTTCTCATAGAGCCTTAAGTCCAAAACTAGTGGATGAACAGATTAAAAAAGTGGACGAGAAATTGGACGACGAAGAAGAGAAGAGGAACGCACTTTCAGGTTCTATTATTGATGATATCTTGGGCGAGGATTCTGATGATGAATTCTTTGACGCTGATCAGTTTGAGGATGAAGTTCAATATATTGAACAACCTGAGGTAAGAGTTGTAAGCGCTGAAGGAGAGGAGATTTTGGAAGAGAAGAAAGTGGAATCAAAAGAAGAGATAACAGAAGAAAAGGCGGAAGAGATCCAAGAAGTAGAAGTGGAGGCTGAAGAGAAAAAGGAGAAAGAACAAGTGGAAATTGTCCATGAAGAAATTGAAATACTTAATCCGGTTCAAAAGGAGGCCGCTGAAGTATTACAAACGGAAGAATCATTCAAGGGTTATGAAAATCCGCCAAGACTGAAATTAGCTATGGATGAAGATAATAGACCAAAAGTCGGTCTTTGGGGGATTTTGAAGTCCATGATTGGTAAGGATATGACAAGAATGACTTTACCAGTATCATTCAATGAACCTACTTCCCTCTTACAAAGATTGGCAGAGGATATTGAATATTGTCCATTATTAGATACCGCCTGTGGATTTGATGATTCCACCTTACGATTAATTTACGTTGCCACTTTTGCTGCCACTGAGTATTCTTCGACCATTAATAGAATTGCTAAACCATTTAATCCTCTCTTAGGAGAAACCTTTGAATATTGTCGCCCTGATCAAAATTATAGATTGATTGTCGAACAAGTCAGTCATCATCCACCAATTAGTGCCTGTCATGCTGATTCTCCTAAATGGGAATACTATGGTGAAAATGCGGTTGATTCTAAATTTTACGGTCGTTCATTTGATTTTAAACATTTGGGTAGAATGTTCTGCAAACTTCGTCCAGATAAAGGAGTAGTTGACAAACATCATAAACTAGTGACTGAAGAATTATATTCGTGGAAAAAGGTCAACACCGCTGTTGTTGGAATTATGTTGGGTAATCCAACCGTTGACAACTATGGTAAAATGGTTGTCGAAAACCATACTACCGGAGACATGATCATTGTGGATTTGAAACAACGTGGATGGAGAGCTTCCTCGGCTTATCAATTATCTGGTCAAGCGTTGGATCGACAAGGCCGCCCTCAATGGGCCATGGGAGGTTATTGGAATTCTAGAATATACGCTAAGAAGATCCCACACCATGAATCCATTGAAGATATCGAACGTCAACGAGAACGTCGAAATTCATTATTGGAACAACCATCATCCAAGGCTGCCACTACAACTGATCCATTCTCCGGTCAGAAATTTTTGGTGTGGCAAGTTGCCCCTCGTCCAAAAGTTCCATTCAATTTGACTGCTTTTGCTACTACTTTGAACGGATTGGATGAAAAATTGAAACCATGGCTTGCTCCAACTGATACCAGACTTAGACCTGATCAAAGAGCTATGGAAAATGGGTTATATGACCTAGCCGCTGATGAGAAACACAGAGTAGAAGTTAAGCAGAGACAAGCGAGAAAGAGAAGGGACGATACTGGAGAACCGTACATACCTAATTGGTTCGTGAAGAAGAAGCATGACGTGAATGGTGATTTCTATTGGGAGTATAATGGAAAATATTGGCCTCTGAGACGGGATAAACAGTTAGAAGCCACTGGTGATATTTTTTAGTGATTACTCTGGATGTATCTTAATAATACCTTGTTTAGTTTGTTGTTTTTTTAATTGACATTAACATTTTAGTTTTGTGTTTAAAAATGCGAATTTTCAACTCATCGAGTTTTTGGGGCTCATCGAGTACAAGTTTCAATTCAATCGACTGATCTTTTGAAACAATAGATTGATTAGAGTAGACGAGAAGAAAGGACAAAACGAATATGGCCAAAAAGAAATCAAACTCCGTTAAAGCCGCTCAGGCGTTAGAATCGTCAATCTCTCCAATTCTCGAGCTTAACTACAAGGATCCCCTTTTCACAGTAGCAGCCCATCCCACCAAGCCAATCTTAATTTCAGGGCAAGTTACTGGTCATGTTTATTGTAATACATACAACGCAGAAGTACTCGAGGAAACTCAACAAGCCAAGCGGGAATCCATTTTGGAACAGGAAAAGGAAGCCTTCGCCCAAGGTAAGATCCCAGAAGTGAACCGGTCGGTATCACAACTGAAAAAGAAATGGTGGACAATCGTTGAGGACAACACTGACATTCCTGAATCAATAAATGATTTGATTACTACTAATTGGAAGACAAAGAGACATAAAGGATCTTGTCGTCATGCCATCTTTGAGCCATTAGAAAACTCCGCTGGGGAATTTATATATACTGTCGGAACTGACAATATGATCAAACGAGCAGCTACTGAAACTGGGAAAGTCGTTGGTAAACGCGATGTGAGTGCAGATTTTCCAAACTCCAAGGATTCAATTACCAAATTATGTCATTCTACCACACATCCCTTCTTACTTGCAGGAACTGAAAATGGTCATGTTTTGGTATATGACAGTGCTAACCTATCATCAAGTAAGTTAAAATTCAAAGTTTCCGAGGCACATGACGATTCAATTAATCATATCCTAGCCATGCATAGTGTATCACCATATCATTATCTCACCTTAGGTTCAACCACCGTTTCACATATAGACATAAGAAAAGGTATCATCACTCAATCAGATAATCAAGAAGACGAATTACTTGCAATGTGTTATCCGTCTGATTTCGTTACCGACAACAAAAATGACACTGTCTTAGTTGCACATGGTGAAGGAATCGTTACCATTTGGAAAAATTCAAAGAATAGCTTAATGGACCAATTATCAAGAATTAAAGTCAATAAGAATGCATCGATTGATGCAATTGTGCCAACTATGAATGCTGAACATCAAGAGTTGGTGAATTCCGTGTGGTGTGGAGATAGTGAAGGATTATTACATAGGGTTGATTATAAGAAGGGAAAAGTGGTCGAGACAAGGGTACATTCGACTGCCGGAGGTAAGTACAGTTCTGTGGATGAGGTAGGGATATTAGATATTGATTTTGACTATAGGTTAATCAGTGCAGGGATGGATACTTTGAAGATTTGGTCTAATGTCGATGCTGAAGACCAGGAAATAGACGACAGCGACAGTGACAGTGACAGTGACAGTGAAAGTGAAAATGACCACCCTAGTGAAAATAGCCTAAATGGGTCTTCTTCTGGTAGTGATGAAGATGACTTGGCTCCATTGGATTTTTCCGATTCGGATGTGGGGTCTGCTTCAGATGTAGAGTCCGCTTCAGAAAAGGAAGATATCGACCTTGAAAATGACGAGGAAGAAGAAGACAAGAATAAAGACCAATCTCTTCGCAGAAAGAGGCCGGGTCTTACCCAAGTATTAACTAAACATAAAAGAGGAACAATCGATATCAACAAATTATCCAAAAGAAATGAACCGGAAGTTGAACAACAACCTGAAGAGCCACAAAAGAAAAAGGCGAAATTGAAAGAGAAGAAGCTTACAACTAAACAGCTTCGTAATATGCAAAAGCATGAACACGGTATTCGTAAATTTGAAGGTTTATAGAAATTTGTTTGTAGTATTCATATACATATGGTAGTGCCGTTTATATTAACTAATCATCCCCAACAGAAAAAAATGAGCGTTATCACACTTCAACTATCTACTGGAAGATCAGAGTCTACGAGACAGAAAGTAAGACAATAGTTGACAGCATGGATCAACTGAAAGTGTCGACTGTCAATGACGTTATTTTAAACCGGAGAGGCTACCGTATTAACGGTAGTCTTATATTGTCTCAGTATCATTTAGTGTTTAGTTTCACCACAAGCACCACATCACAACCCAAAGAGATTTGGATCTGTTATCCAATTATAGAAAGGATGTCCAAAGCAAGAGGATCGTCATGGATAAATAACAACAATAGTAATAGCAACACTAATAGTGAGAGCAATGCTCCTGGGACGGCTAGTGAACAATTTGATCATTATCTGGCATCTCACATCCGTATTCAATGCAAAGATTTCACATTTTATACCTTCGATTTCATGAATGATGTCATTTGTCTAGAGGTTTTTGCCAAACTAAGTTCATTGATTACTATTTCGCGCACGGAAAATGATATCAAAGCATTGTATGCATATGAATATCGTCCAAATATGCTAGAGCAATCTTTGGAAGTGAAAGGATGGGACTTGTACGACCCTATTGAAGAATATACTCGATTAGGATTGGTACTGGATGCCGATATTCCGTATTGGAGAGTTTCTAACATTAACGAAGAATATAAATTCTGCTCATCATATCCTAAGGTATTAGTTGTACCGAATTCGATATCCGACAACGTTTTAAAACATGCTGGAAAGTTTAGGTCCAAACAGAGAATCCCAGCGGTAGTGTATAAGCATAGAGGAAACGTCAATGGGAATGTCATAGCCAGATGCGCCCAGCCTTTAGTTGGATTAAACTTGCAAAATAGGTCGATCCAGGATGAAAAGTTGATTGGAGAAATATGTCGAAGTCAACAATTGGAACGACTGGAGAGATTGAGCGAGGACGACACATTTCAAGATCAACCACAGAGAAACTTATTGGTCGATCTAAGACCAATAACTAATGCACTTGGTCAACACGCCCTAGGGGCAGGAACAGAAAATGTCGAGAATTACCGTGGGAAGAACAACCTGAAAGAAGGAAGTCCATCTGCCTCCCCTACACCTGCCGATAACAAGAATATACGGCACGTCGATAAAATATTTGGTAACATTGACAATATTCATGTCATAAGAGATTCGTTAAACAAGTTGACGAATATACTTAACGATTTAGACAAATACCCTGTCGGAAGTGCACCTTCAACAAACTCATCGGATACCAATAATTCCACCGCAGCATTGCAACAAGCACTAACTAAAACTCAATGGTTACATAGAATTTCAATAATATTACAATCGGTAGATAGGATCACAAAATCAATACATTTAAACAACACGAATGTGATTATACACTGCTCTGATGGTTGGGACAGGACATCTCAAGCTTCAGCATTGGCACAACTTTGCTTAGATCCATATTACAGGACAACTAAAGGTTTTATGGTTCTAATTGAGAAAGAATGGGCCAGTTTTGGATTTAAATTTGGCACAAGAGCTGATCATGGTGGTTGTATAGGTGCAGTCATGAAGAAAAGTGAACCAAAGAACACTGCTCTCTTGAATGAAAAGAAGCAAGTTGGAAGCTCAGGTGACCAAGTATCAGAGACTTCTATCGAGAGTGCTATCAGTGAAAATACTAGCGGAGGTGATATCAAGGGGGCAGCAGCCAGTGTTACATCATTTTTGCAACGTGCTGCTCGTGCAGCTAGAGACATTAAAAATACTGCTCAAAGTGGTCTTTCATCGCCCTCACCTGAAGACGCAATAGAGAATGGCCGCTTGATTTCCAATACGTCAATATATAGCGGAACCACTGAAAGATCACCAGTATTCCACCAGTTCTTGGACTGCGTATATCAGATCTATCGTCAGCATCCAACAAAGTTTGAATTTAATAGTCGTTTCCTCAAGAGGTTATTCTATCACTATTATTCTTGTCAGTATGGTTCATTTCTTTGCGATTCAGAATATGAATTATACCAGAAATTGAGAGTTCACGAATCCACAGTCTCATCGTGGGATTATTTTAATTCTCGTCCGAATGAGTTTGCTAACCCTTTGTATAACAAGAACGAAGAATGTTTGGACAATGGAGTGATTTTTTTCAATTTTGCGGACGTGAAATGGTGGTTTGAATTGTATGGACGGACCGATGAAGAAATGAACGGATTATCCAATTCGTTGGATAGGAAATTTGCACAAATGAAATTGAATGGAAGAGACAAAGCCGATAGAACC
The DNA here is from genome assembly GCA_001655755.1 of Hemisphaericaspora haegerdaliae. NCBI lineage: Eukaryota > Fungi > Ascomycota > Pichiomycetes > Serinales > Debaryomycetaceae > Hemisphaericaspora > Hemisphaericaspora haegerdaliae. The sequence continues at coordinate 32,038 of LQHL01001794.1, forward strand.
AGGTAATATTTTGTTGAGTTTTCTGTTTAGCCATTCCTCTATATATAGCCGGTCAATAATTTTCGGTTGGAACTGATGCGATTTAATCTCCGGGTTTCGGATTTGTCCGATCTGATAAGAGAAAAATATTTCTTGATCAGTGAAACAATGAAAATTCTTCTTATATCTTCTTATATCTTCTTCATCTACACCCGTTTGTCCAACTTTCTTCTCCAAGTGATTATATGATGATTCTAATAAGGATAAGAACGGCATTTGTGACCTCAGGTAGAAGACACTATGGGTCGATAGTTACGGGAGGAATTCAAGGTGTAGAAGGTAGACTCCCTATCCCACCAACTCCCAGCACAAATACAGGAATAGCAATAACAGATCCATTTATGATATACCAAAACTACATTCAAGCAGGTCTACTCGAACGGGATGAAGAACAAGTTCGCGTGATGAAGGAGTTTCAGAAATTATATCATCGCGTAATAGACTATACCCCGCCTGATGATCTCTCGATTAGACTTAGTTTGTTACTTCGAAAACTTGAGATCAAAGAGGCCGAAAATGAGGCTCTCCAACACGGAATTCACAAATATTCCCCTTTAAAACTTAGCGCAATTCGAGACCTATTTATTAAGGACCCCGAAGCTGAACGAAAGGAGATGGTAAGAGTGTTAACCGATGAAGAAGAATTGTATAATTTTGGTTCTCCACAGGGCTTGTTAGTTAATGGGGAGGTCGGGTGTGGGAAATCCATGTTGATGGATATCTTTGCTGCCAGCTTGCCGCATCGATCGAAGATGAGATGGCATTATAACAACTTTATCTTATGGGTGTTTAATGAGATACATAAAATTCAGCAAGAGAGACTATTCACAGCTACAGTTGGTAATGGGAAAAGGTCAAAGAGATATACTTTGGATAATGAATTTATATTGTATGAAGTTGCCCAGAAGATGATAAATAAGAATACGGTGTTGATGTTAGATGAATTTGTCTTACCGGATATTGCTCTGGCTAATATTATAAAAATCTTGTTTACTTACTATTTCAAATTGGGAGGTATACTAGTGGCTACTTCGAATAAGCTACCCGAAGAGTTATACTCAAATCAATTTCATAAGCTGAAATTTAAAGATTTTGTTGGGATATTAAATTGCAGATGTCATAGCATTGATATGAAGTCGGCAAAGGACTATCGTACTTATTTCGCATCCGAATCTGACCAAGCACCATATTTGATCAGCATAAAAGACAACCCCAAGCATGAAGAAGAGTGGCTTTATTTAGTTAAAACAAAGGCATTAAAGATCCCCGAAGATTCATCGGTCGTTAAAAATTCATCCATTAAACTCTCAGATCTAGGAGGCCGGCCATCTTCAATTACAGTATACAACAGGACCACCCATATTCCTCTCACATTCAACAGTAATACAATCTGCTATCTCGATTTCAAGGATATATGCCAGGGACTCCACTCTTCGCTGGATTATATTACAATTGCATCCATGTATAAAACCATAATTTTAGACAACGTCCCCATAATGACAACCAAGATGAAAAATGAAGCTCGAAGATTCATCACTTTGTTGGATGCGATCTACGAATCAAAATGCCAATTCTTTATGCGGGCTGAAATCGATGTAGATCACATATTTTTCCCAGACGCTTTACATTCCAATAACGAGAATCTTATGACATATCTCAAGGCTTGTCAGGAGGATGGTAGTGAAAACAGATTGCAAGTTCAAGATGAAGAAATGTTTGCCAAGACAACAATTGCCATGATGAACCCCTACCGCCCAAATATTTCCACCTACGATCAAGCTAAAACTATGACTTATGACGACTATTCGAGGCCATCTGAACAGAGCAAGGATGAAGAGGCCGCGCAACATGCGATCAATTATAAGAATTTGAATGCTTTCACTGGTGACGATGAAAAGTTTGCATTTAAGAGAGCGGTTTCAAGAATAAAGGAAATGGTCGGGTCAGACACGTGGAGGCAGGTAGAGAGATGGGTTCCAATTGATCATACTATGAGACCATGGGAGAATCATGAACCAACTCATAGTCCCGCTAAGATAACCACGGAATATTCTATTGAAGAAAATAACTTCAAAATTGATAAGTTATTACAGAAACAGACTATTCAAGAAATGACTAACAAGATGTTGGTAGATACCTTACCTAAAGATTATTCTGTAGGACATGATATTCCGTTCAGACAATTCAACGAGAGAATTGCTCCGATGTTTAAGAACCTTCAACATTTCTGGGCAATGGGGGGATGGACTAGTGTGAATGGAAAGAGAGCTAAGGATGGTATAACCAAAAGTTGGATAAGATCAAGCATTAGAGATAGGTAAGTAGAGAGAGAACAATATAAATCCCTAATAGGGAAGCCGCTGCAAAAATAGCGATACCGAGGAAGTTCTCCTTGTAAATATTTTAGTCTTTTTTCAATTCCTTCTTTTCTATAAATTTGAAAGATTCAAATGCGGAGGTCCTAAAAATTTCAACACTTCTTATTCTTTGTAGCCCCAACAGAACCACAAGGAATCCACATACAAAATGTCAGTGTTAACAGCAGAAAGATTGGTTAGATTGGCATATAAGTATCCAAACTTACATAACACATGGTACTTAATTGCCACCGCCTGTCTCACCGTCGTGAATCAACCTCAGGAAATCCCTAGTCTTTATCATTTCGCAATCAGACAACAACTCTTGGAACAAGCAACCGATGAATCCATTCTTACTGACAAGTTCCTCATCCAACTTGCGCAAGATTCTATTAGTTCTTCTAAGAAATATGCTGACCTAACAGCAGTTGGAGTAAATTTGCCTGATTTGTTAGTTCCCCACACCTACTTCCAATCACTTCCATTAAGTTTCAAATACTCCAAATCTGAGGATATACACCGTGCTCAAGAGAAGGTCACCTCTAGAATTAGAGAAGTCATTCTTAAAAGTGTGGCCCTCTCAGGTTTACCTAAGGCTATCAATGCATTAATGATTCTCAAAAGTGTGACCCCAACTTCTTTGAAAGCCAATCTTGTTCCAGAAAGACAACCAATAGTTCAACCAGGAAACATTTCATCCTCATCTATTGTGAGCGAAGATTTGGGTGGAACAAGATTTGGGGGCCGCCATACTGTTGAAACTATCGATGGTCCAATCCGTCAAAGTTCGATCAATACCAAACAAATCCAAGACGACTTAGAAAGAGGATCCGATTTTTGGAATTCAGTGTATACAAACAAGATCAATACGAGAATTAGACAGCAGATGTTGACTGCTTATCCTGATTTATGGTATTATGCTTATCATCATGTTTACGCACCGTTGTTAAGTTATTGTGAGATATTGTCCGGCAAAGAGACTTCTATGTGCGTGGTGGCATGTTTGATCCCACAGGATGTCAATCCACAATTGAAAGGGCATTTGAGGGGAGCTATCAATAATGGTGCTACGAAGGAAGAGTTGGAGGAAGTTAGAAATTTGGTATTTGATATTTGTGACTGGAGTGGTGGGGTCAATTGGAAAGGGGGAAAAGATCATGTTGCCAAATTGTAGAATTATTCATAAAATAGTAAACTCTTAAACGTAGTTTTTATTATTGAATATATTTCAAGGAAGAACTCGATTTGTAAAATCTGTAGTTTTTGGTAGTGGTTTAATTCTTTTCCACGGATACACTTTTCTGTATGATTTGCCCCGCTAATCTCGCTCCTACTAGTTTTTCACTTCACCAATTTTTTCACCAGTAAACTAAGGATGTCGATACTAAACAGTGAAAGGCTTATCAGATTGGCTTATTCATACCCAGAATTGCACGATACTTGGTACCTATACGCTGTTGCATGCTTTTCAGAATTAAATTTGGTAAATGAGATAATCATTGTGTTACGATTCGCATTAAGACAACAATTTTTCGAATATATTGACTATGAACGTGCAGTGAATGACAAATATGTTTTAGAACTCATTGAAATCTCGTTATCCGATAGAACCAACTCCGAGATTGTTCTTGATGAACCCGATGTTGAAACATCTTTAAAGAGAAAGGAAAAAGTTAACCTCCAACAGATAGTGGACCAAATTAGAGAATCCCTCTTAAAGACTAGTGTGATGTCAGGTATGCCAAAGGCTATAAATTGCCTTACTGCTTTAAAATCAGCCACCCCGCCATCTCTTGCTTCAATGACCCCTAAAAGACCACTCATTATCAATCAACTGGATATCAACCCACCAGAAAAGATAGATGGGTACATTACTCCAGAATTAGTCAACAGCCATCAAATTTCACATGAATTGGACAGAGGTTCCGATTTCTGGAACGCAGTATATACAAATAAGATCAACCATCGTATTAGAGACCAATTGAAGGCAGCCTACCCTGATTTATGGTACTATATTTATCATCATGTCTACTCACCACTTTTGAGCTTCATAGATATCCTCCCTCCCAAACAAACTTCACTTTGTGCTATCGCATGTATGATTCCCCAGGACGTGAATCCACAAGTAAAAGGTCACTTGAGAGGAGCTTTGAATAATGGCGCCTCTAGGGAAGAAGTTAATCATGTGAGAGAGATGGTATTGGATATTTGCGACTGGAAAGGCGGAGTGGTTTGGAAAGATGGCAGGGATAGTGTTCCATCATTGTAGTTTATCCTGGTGTATATAATATATAGATTCATATTTTATTTATTCTATAAACAGAAGACTGACAGATGAGACGTATCCTCTGATGGACATTAGGAAACTTGGTGCGTATGAAAATGGAATGAAGTAGTCGTACTAGGTTTTCCCATCAACTCAATTGAATTCTACTTTGTCTCTTGATCAAAACAATCTGTGATCCACAGAATACAAGGAATGCTAAGTAGACAAAAACGGCACTGAACACAGTCTTGGCTACTGCTTCACCATCTTCTGGGTCATTGATTGAACCCATGAAAGATTCACTATTTGTTTTGAACAAATAACCGATTATTGATAATATGACAACACCGAATGCCGATAAAATTGTACAACAGTACGCTTGGAATGTTGACACGACAGGTTTCATTATTTGTTTTTTGTTCCGGTTGTGGGTTTGTTGTTTGGTCTTTTTGGAAGATGATTGCTCGGTTCCTTTCAATTTTGATGGTTCAAACTGAATTTAATTTTTTTTTTCTCTCCTTAATAATACAAACATTCTACTACTGAACTTTACTACTACGCGTGGATCTTCTACCATTATGATTCATATTAGAATTATCAGTAGTACTACTCTCACTTTCTTCATCTTCTTCCATTGCATTGTCTTCCTCTTCGTCTTCTTGACTTTCCTCATAGTCTTCTAATAGGCTTTTACTAGTACTATGCATATCAATAGAATCCGGATTCAATGGAGTTGTTACCCTTGACATAGGCACTGGGGAACTACCTGGAATTAGGTCCAACTTCCCAGCTAGTTTCTTCTTTTTGATCAACTGAACTGCTCTATATGTTTCTCTTAGAATATTCAATCTATCAGCAACAAAATGTATACTATCAAACCAATTATTTTCAACAAGTTGATTATTTTGAATAACTGAAGGATATACATCATCATTTTTATTGCTTATCAAATAGAATTCGTTATACTTTCCCATAAAGCTTAGAGCATCTTCGTATTTTTTAGTTTTTGAAGGTAAGGGTATTCCAAATGGTGATATGAACAGTTCCTCATCTTCAACAGGTTGAAGTTTGATTGGACTGGAATCAATAGAAGTCATTGATGATACATTTGGTATGCTTGGCGAATCTATACCAATGGTTGTAGCCTGAGGGGTGGGTGTTGTATTTCGAGGTCTTCTACTCTTAATAATACTATTGATGTTGTTCCTATTGGAATTATAACGAAGTGTAACTATCTTTGTTGGACTTGGTGTGATTAAATGGGTTGATCTTGTTCTGGTGCTTTTGGGTGACTCGAAAACCGCTTCATGTTTCTCTATCGTTGCCACATCTTCAGCCAAATTAGGCTTACTAATAGCAGCTAGGTACTTATTTCTATTATATGCAAATGTAATTAGCATTATTTAGCAAGAGATCTATAGATATTCTGTGAGTTCTAGACTTGTACTGATTAACAAAAGGTTGCCCCAAAAAAATTGCAATTTTTAAAATTCTCACATTTCAACCACTTCCATCCTGATTGACAAAAAAAAAGATCAGAAAAGCACTCAAATAACTACTACAACCAACAGAGAACCATTCAATTATAGGTCGTACGATACACAATGACAACAGCTACTCTCGATGCGAACAAGCAAGATAACGAACCACTTATAGCCACAGCAGAACAACTACAATCTCTTATAGAATCATTCATTGAACTTGGTGTGTTAGTTCATGACAATCAAGGTACGACACAATCACACACTGCTCTTATACATAAAACCAATCAAGTGGTATCGCAACTATCAGGACTTACATCCAGCCCATACACCAATCAATATCCTATACCAGTTGATGTAATCTCATATATCGAAGATGGAAGAAATCCGGATATATATACCCGTGAGTTTATCGAAGTAACGGCAAAGAGTAATGCAAGAATAAAGGGGAAAATGGAAGGATTTAGTATGTTGAGAGATGTATTGGCTGAGAAATTGGGAAAGGAATTTCCAAGATTAGTTGAAAGCATTGACGATATTAAGAAAAGAACAGGTGGAATGTCAGGATCTTCACAAAGTGAAGCTGATGGGTCTAACGACGAGATGAAAAACTAATTAAAAAGTCGAGTTCAACAAATTGTGCATTGACATTCAATGGTATTGGCTACGGGTGATTCAAGAGATTGTAGACCGCTGTACAGTATCTATATCTAAAGAGTTCAATGTTTGTTGCGAATCAAGTCTATCGACAAGTTTTCCGAATTTATGGAATTGTTCCTTTGGGACCCGGCTCGCATTTACCTATCACCTTCAGTTAATATTTCCAACGTGAAAGAACATCCAGAAACAGATATCCGCTAATCTGAAAAAGCATACCCCAAGCAGGTTCTAGGCAGTGTGTTTAAGTGTATCTTGAACAACCATAAATATGCAAGTTAGCCCTATTTATCATATAGAAGGTATTGCTACCAAATAAAGATTGATTACAACAGGATAACCCAATTAGAGTCACCAAATTCTTTTGTTGATTAGGTGCGGTCAAAATAATACCTGGGCTTGAAGAGATGACGAGCCCCCACCCCCATTTAGATGAAAGCCGTGTATTATTTAATTTCTCGTAAAAGAAAACAATAAAGTTACTAAAGCCAACCGATCCAAGGCTGAACGCCTGGGCGCAATCCCAATGTAGGAAGCATAAAATAATAATGACAATTTTCGAACATGTATAATCAATTAAAAACTGCAAGGCGTTCCACGGATCTCAGTAATTATTTCTGCTTAACCAATTCTGCTGTCTCAGTAGTTGCTATAGGAAAATGACTGGGTTGTTCTAGCTCAAACGGGGGTTCTGTAGTGCCATGGGCGAATAAAGCTTCAGTTATAATTTTGACCCACATGCACGATAATGTAGATTAGAAAATTTTCTTAACACTACTGGCTACTATTCATCAGGTCGTTTACAAGCACGCCATTTTTAACATCGATCTGTAATATCCATGTCCAAGATAAACCTAAGAAAGTTTTGATCTCAAATCAATTGATATTGTCTTGGATTGAGAATATGTAACGTATATATAGCTTTATCGTTACCTCTAGAAGACTTTATCCATAAGGTTTTCTTACTGCAAGTAGTAGTTAAGAATTTTTTTCTCAACAATAGCTGGTTGCATTTCGCCTCAAAAACGGACAGAGTATCATAACATAACCTAATCACAAAGTGCATAGAATAAAATTTCTTGTAAAGTTAGAGTTTTCAAACGGGTTTCTATTGTTGAATGTAGCCCCAAGAAGAAACAAATAGTCATTCAAAGAGAAACCACGTAATGATCTGAAAGGGGGAGGCGGTAATTGCAAGAAATATGATGGCTAACTGCAGAATCAAAAGGTGATATAGAGACATATGTCGCTGGCAAAGAAGGAATAGTGTATTTCAATTATTGCTCACAAAAGCAATATAGAGGTGAAATATTCCCTAAAAACAGGGCTACATGGACTAGAATCAGAAATACCTAGGTTAATTATGGGAATTTGTGAGGAAAACAGGGGAAATGAGCTATTTCGCAACATAGCACATAACCATAGCCGTGTGCTTACCGTTGTATTTTCTGTCAGATACTGTTGTGTAGTTAGGTGGTGTTGAAAAGACTTCCAAATAAGATTTCCGGGTATGGCTAGAACCTAATTATTTCTTTTAAATTGCAAACCAATTTCAACGGGAGTCCAATTTTCCTGCAACATTTGGTTCAACTCCCCCCCTGAATTGAATATCTGAATTCAGATTTGGTAATACCTCCTTGTTTGAAAAGGGGGGGTTAGAATCTACATACAGGATAAAATTCACACGAGAGGGATGTAAGATGGAAATGGTACATCGAACTGATTGCAAAGTTAAGTGTTGATACCTCGCTTCTATATAGTTTGTGAGATTAGCGACATTTTCTATATGATGATGCTGGTTATGAATTATTATTTTTTAAGGTATGCAACATCCAAAAATATTTTTTTTCTTTGTTTGTCTTGTTACTTTTTAGATTCCATTTTTCAAAGTAACAAACCCCATGCTGGCTAATTGTTTGGAAAAGAATAAATTTGCTATATAAAAAGTATCTTTCTCCCTGTTGTTGTAGTTTTAAATGAGATCAAATCACTTATTAGTCTTTTTAAGATTTAACATTTTCATTTGAAACAAACCAAACTAACTATACCAGCCACCCCCGTAGTAGACAACTATTATAACCCATTCACATTTCCCAATACAATGCAATTGAAGACACTCTCATTAGTAGCAATTTCTTTGCTAGGACTCGCCCATGCCGCTGATGAAGACTACGACGGCACAACAGTAGTAACTACAACTCCACTCACAACAGCCACTACTACTCTCGCAGGAGAAGAGAACTTATATGGTGATGTATATATATATACTAATGACCAAGGCATTTTGACCACTGAGACAATCTTCTATGCCACTTCCGTTGTCCCAGCTCCTGATCCTCCAAAGACAACATCCAATAGACAAGAAGATGAAGTTCCATCAGCCACACCAAGAATTCAATCATCAAGCCCTGAAGAATCAGCTACTCCTTCGGAACAGGAATCTTTGGTTGAAAGCACAAGTACCACTGAAAGTACAAGTACCACCGAAAGCACAAGTACTACTGAAGCACCAATACCACTGGAATCAGAATTGATCATTCCACCTGGTGATTATAGCACTAGTACTATCTATACAACTACTGTTTTGGATAGCGGAGTCACTGCTGCTCTCGAGCTTGTTGTGTTGTACACTCAAGTATGTACTTAGGAAATTGACGCTTCATAAGAAGCATCATATCAACCACAACATAACAACTTACAAAATCTTCAGTTCTCAATGTAAATTAGTCTTATTTAGAAGGTCTCTTGATTTATATTTTAATACAAAGCATAATATGAATTTTCAATTTCGTAATTTCTAAAAAAAAAAAATCCTGGTCAAGTTGTTTATATTTAGAACGTTAGGAATTTTTTCTTACAACGATTTGCCTTTAGTAATGTATTCAATTTCGGTTACATAGTCTCAATGTTTTGAAATATCTCACTAGGATTAATAACTTGCCCACATAGTAAATGATCTGTCCTTGACTCACAAAACGGTTTTTCACCACTCAAATCCAAAAAAATGATACCTAAATTCTTATGTTTCAAACTAGTAACCATCCCCTTCCACTTCAGTTTTTCCTTCCATCCATTCTTGCCATACTTTACTTTCCTCTTTCTTGCTTTTGGAAAGAAAGCAAACTTCTCCCGCTTAAATATTTGTACCTGTTGATCAGGTTTCAGTCTACAGATGACTCCGGAGCTTTTACTCCTATACAACGATAAACCGGTTATTCCTGCCCCAAAAGATACCGAAGCCACTAATAAGCTACCTTTAATATATAAATCAACCGGCATTGAGATCTGAAAAGAACGCATATGGACATGTGAGATGGATGCAATCTCACCTGACATTGACATACAACCAGTCAATGGCATAATCCGGGAAATTTTGCTTCTAGGACCAAATTCGATTTCAAGGAGTTCAATTTCTCTCAGAATCGGAAGAAATAGCCGGTGAATAGGTGTGCTCTTAGATGGCAATGGAGGCGATTCCCATTCTGATTCGGCAAAGACGTATGTTGTATTGGTATCCTTGATCAATATTCCGGTAGATTTCGTAAGCTCGGGGTTAGGTGCTTGTAGTAACTTTCTCCAGAATGTAGATTTAGTTAAATGTTCGTGCGTTTCGAAGGTTCGTATGTGTGCTTGGTCATCGTTGGTATCTTCCTCATCATCATTTGGAATCATGCTTGAAGATTGGAATTCGTAAAATGGTTGCCATGCTTCCGATCTTTTACCAAATGAAAAAGGTGAAGCAAACCCAGATCCGATAGAATTGTCAGACGAATTCTTCTCAAAGCCTTGTATAAGTTGCGGGAGAATGTAGAATACTATAAGGATAATTCGGAATACCATTCGTTTATGATTTGAATTAAGATTGATAGTCAATTACTTGTCAATTATTTCTTCAAGACTTTCCTCTAAAATTTGATATGCCAAAATCTAATTTGAACCCCAAAGTGGCGGACCATAGAACTTCAGGATTGAATTGTTCCAAAGCTTCTCCATAGTCATTGATTTCTGGCACAGTAGAGGATTGAGTATTTATTTTACAAGAGTGGTGAAACATCAAATTGCCCAAAAACGAGGGGTTCATAGTTACACAAGGAGCAAACCAAGATCAATATCGGCTACAACAGTCAATTTTTGGAAGTATCAAATAGTATCTTTTTCAGATATTTTGAAAGCCGCTTTAGACTTGCAAGTTTAATCAAGTATATTTAAGGAAGGTTTACCACCAAATTTTGTACAAAATCAACAATAATTTAAACTTACTTGTGTAAACACTAAATTGTAAAGTCAAATGTAATAAGCACAGCTTTCACATAACCTTCTAATCACAAGTACTACACTAGAAAATGACAAACTTACTTCTCATATTTTCCAGAACAGAGATCTTGGATAAATGACGATGCTACATTAGAAATTATTGGAAAATGATCGAAAACAGAGGAATTCTGAAAAAGACGCCTAGATTCAACCTAAAATCTTCAGGGAAAGGTCAAACACATGATCTACGAGTCGAAGATAACTTTTGTGGGGTATGCTCAAGGTTGAAACATCTTTCAGGCGTTATCTTCATTTAGAGAATTCACCAAAAACCGAGGATGCTAATACTCTTTCTCGACTACACATACATTTTATTATTGAATCACAGTATGGTCTAACGCCGTGCCGCTTGTCCCTGCTACCTCCATCTGTCCATTTGGCGATATCACAATTGAATGATTTTTAGCTTGTGAGAAATCAAAGGTGGGGTCGGAGAACAGGATCTGAAGATGATGATAACAATAGCGGAAAAAAAAGAAGACTGGCTGGAGGGGGGATAAATCGATTAATCCGGAATCGGCTAAACCACGAAGCAAAAAAAGAATTGAGTCAGTTTCCGCTAACCACCTTACCAGAAAAGCGAAAATCTAGATCTCAGGATGACATAATACAGATTGTAGCAACATTGTGACCTATGGTAGATTCTATTGTTAAGACTTGATATTGTATAAAGTCACGTGAAAAGTTGTCCGATTTCAGAAACTTAAATTTTCACTAATAAGGTTTTGAGTAACTATGAAACCATGAATTTTGAATACAACACCAAGGCATTACAGTATACATTCTGAAGAGACCATTCAAGAGAACAAAACACCGAGAAATACCGGAAAGTCTAGAGACAATTTCTAGGGTCTTTATGTAACAAAAAGGAAAATCCAATGTTAGGAGAGAAAAAAAAAACGTTTTTTTATCCCCACCGAAATTGTTGAGTTTTATTCAATTTCCGGTAAAGAAAATGGTGAAAAAGATAAGGAAGGTGAATGCAATTTTATTGGCGATCTCACAAAAACTCCCACACACTGTTAGGTGAACCAAAAAATAGATGCATTAGTGTACAACGTTACACTTTTTCCCTCATAGTTAGAAGCTCCAGGTAATGTAGATTAACTGGAAATAGCGGATTAAACAACTGCTACAAATTTAGTATGACAGGGTTGCACCACTTCATCTCCAACCAATTCTTGAACTAGTGACCGTACCAAAAATTACCCGTTTGATACATATCTTTGAAGTAAGTCATAAGTGAAGAATGCCGATCAGGGAATGTGATTTAACTGAGAATTTCAATGTTTGGAGGGTTTCTCTCTTGTACCTTTCTTGTTTAACATTGTTTGAATTTTTCAAAAGGGAAATGGAAAATAAAAAAATTTAATCCTTTTTTTAAATTCTTTCATATTTTTTTTTTGATTATAAATATCACTTTC
>LQHL01001807.1:27871-41784 GCA_001655755.1 Hemisphaericaspora haegerdaliae
TCCACTAATCATATTAAATTGAACAAGGTAGCTTAAAAAGTCTGAAAGGGAGTCCAAATCATTTCCCAAACCATGTGGCTTATTTCTTCTAAACTCATCAAACCATTCTCTAATCTTCCAAAGCTCACCGTTAATTGGGAATTTCAATAAACTATCGTCATATTTCAAGATGAACTGAACAAAAGGAACAAAGCAATCTAGATCGTAGATCATTATGTAGTCTCCTCTATCGCTGCAAGATGATAATCAAACTATTCTTCAAATGGACAACTTTAATTTTGCAGCATTTTTTTTCCCTTTCAATCCCTTTTGAAAATGTGGGAGTTTTCATATTAATTGGGAAGAACACACACCCCACTATTAACAAGAACAATTACGAGCAGTAAATAACAACAATAGTATATAAATTGTATAATAATAATATTTATAAATGATGATAAGATATAAAAACAATATGGAATATAAAAAATAAGAAAAGAAAAGAGTGATGACAATTTTGTAAGCTTGTAAAAGTACTAGTGTCTAGCTAGAAGAACGAATTCTAAACTAAACAAACCTAGAAACCAAATCCAAATGGATTGTCTGGAGTAGCAGCTTGGAGATTGGCCTTCTGACCAGTTGGTTGAGTTTGCAATGGGGCATTACCAAAACCCATACCTGTAGGTTGCGATTGCAAAGGCTGGTTTCCGAAGCCTTCGAATTGGGATTGACCAAATGAAGTGTTTGGCATTTGTTGGTTGAATGATGGAGGAGATGAAAGTGAGGTTGCTTGGAATTGATTGGTCATTTGGTTAATATTTGGTTGTGAAGCGAATTGATTGAATTGTTGTTGCTGTTGTGGAAATTGATTGTAAGGCTGTTGAGCTTGGAACTGGTTCATTGGTTGTTGTGTCTGAAATTGGTTCATTTGTTGTTGTGGTTGAAATTGGTTCATTGGTTGCTGTTGTTGGAATTGGTTCATCTGCTGTTGAGGGAATGTGTTAGAAGCCGGCTGTTGACCAAATTGACTTATCCCTGGAACCCCGAATGATGGTTGTGGAGCAGGGACCTGTTGTTGAGCACCGAAACTTGTTGGAGGAAGAGCCCCTGGCGCAATTTGTTGTCCGAAAGAAGGAGGTAATCCACCCGTAAGTTGTTGACTAAATGATGTGGTGGGAGCAGCAGCAATAGGTTGTTGACCAAAGGATGTGACAGGGACCACATTCGTTCCCATTAAACCTCCCGTAATCTGTTGGCCAAATGTAGATTGTGGAACAAATCCTCCTGGAATTTGACCACCAGTTCTTTGAGCAGGAACCAAAATAGGTTGGTTGAAACTTGTGGCTGGCAACCCACCAGTAAGCTGGCCTGTAACTGGCGCACCAAATGTAGTCTGAGGCATATTAATAGCACCAGCTTGTAATGGCACAAATGGTTGACCGAATGAAGTGATTGGAGGCGCGCTATCAGCTCTCTGAGGACCTGTCTTTTCTGCAACAAATGTATTGGCACCTGTCTGTAATGGAATAATTCCAAATGTCAATTGTGGCTGAATTATACCTGTCGCTTGAATTGGCATGAAACCTGTAGGTTGTGCGGTAATAGGCATGAAACCAGTTGGTTGTGCTGGTAATATACCACCTGTGGTAACAGGAACCAATACACCTCCTCCAGTTCTCTGAACCGGAATGAGGGTACCAGTACGTTGGGCAGGCACAGGTACAGATGTTCCTGGAGTTTGTACAGCAAATGTTTGGCCCGGTTGGATCAAAGTACTACTGGTCTTCACTGGTTGAAGAGCTGGAGCAGCCGGAGCTTGTGCCGGTGTTGAAGTTGGTAGTGTTGGTGGTTTGCTGTCAGTGGTAGGTTTAATATTGACAAGGTCAGATAATGATCCAGTGTATTGAGGTACTTGAGGTTGAGCAGGCTTGAGAAGATCTTCGCTTGATCTTGCTGCTGGTTTGACAGCCCAGGCATCATCTTCGATTTTGTTTGGAGTGCTTGTCCGTTCAGCAATGTTTGGCACTTGCTGTTTGGTTGGAGAAGGCAATGCTTCTGCAGTAACTTTGGAAATTTCGGTTGACGGGCCGTTTTTCTTAAGTGCCCCATTAGTGTCCACAAACAATCCACCAGCTGGGCTGACTTCGTCTGATTTCTTCTTCCTATCGAACTTGTTATCTAAGTGTTTCATTACTCTAATAATATCTCCTTCTCTTAAGCCCAAAGTTCTCAATAATGATGGAGAAATATCCTCTAAAATATTTTGATCCATTTGTTCACGATTGAAGTTAAGAGTATAGCGCTGACAGTTTCCAATGTCGACACCACATTCAAGGAAGAAATCAAACCAATCATATTCACCTTCACGTTTACGTTCAGCTGGTGAAAGCATGGATTTAGTTTTCTGTCTTATTGGCTTAGCTGGAGTAACATCGTTGATGACCGCAGTGGCAGAAGGCGTCTTTTTCATGTCAGCAGTAGCTCCGCTTGATTTGCTTTTTGCTTTTGCTCTCTTTTCTATCTGTCTAAGAACCTCTTCTTTATATTTTTCTAATGATGTACCAGTGACCTTTTCAACATACTCTAAATCTTCCACCGATAATTTTTCAGCTGCAACTGCAATCTTAACACCATTAGTCTTATGCAAATGGATTTTCCCTTCCTGACAACCCAAAAATTCTGCTTCGACTTTGAATGAACCAGAGCTGTCAATCCAAGTTCTGACTCTATGGAAGTTTGGCATTGATTTATCGTCTTCCTCATGCTTCGTAGACTCTTTTTCTCTTTGGATTCTATCTTTCTCTCTAACTTTATCACGTTCTTCTCTAGATCTATGATGATGTTGGTGTCCCCTTTCCCTGGATTTACCAGATTTTTGCCTAACTGGCCCTTCGGTCAATCTATCCAAATTTGAAGTACTGATTATCTCAATATATGAAGATGGAACAACACCTTTACGGTGACTTTCGGTATTTTCGACCAACCACCAATCTTTTGATTTGGATTCATCTATAATATAAACTTCGTCTCCTTCTCGACAGGCTAATTCGTCGCCACTTTGTGCATCAAAGTCATAAATCAATCTTCCAATCTTTCTGTTACCTGAACCAGTCTTGGTCTGTGATGCCCTAGCAACCTCTTTCAATCCCTTTGCTGATTCTGCGCCTTTCAAATCTCCTAAAATGGACATAATAGCTTCAGCGACATCCTTTGTACCAGTGTGTAATTCTATGGATGCGGAAGGATTCTTAAATTCCAAAAAGACATGCTTCTTTTCATGACTAAAATCAAGCAAATCCCTGATTCTCCATTGGTCATCACGATTTGAAGAACTTCTTATTCTCAACTTCTTTGGCGATCCTTTGTCTGCTTTTACAATAATCAAACCTTGACCAATCGAAAAAACTACAGCTCTCTTCTTACGGCCATCAACTTCGTCAATATACCAAGTAAAAAATTCTCCATCAAAAGTGTGACCTTTTTGCTCCACGTCCTCTTCTGCTTCGTAATTGGATGGTGATGGTCTTGTTGGGGTAGCGGCGACGGCGGCTGGTCTACTTGGCATTGGTGGAGCAGCTTCCTCGTCATCATCTTCGACTCCATCATAGCGTGCTGTTGCTTGTTCAGTGTCTCTTGGAAAATCTTTCGCTGGAGTTGGAGGTGGAGATCTTTCTTTGAACTGTGGTGGGGGAGGAAATTGAGATATTGGAATCTGTGAAATGGGAGGTTGCACTACCGCTTGTTGTTGTTGTTTCTCTTGTGGGTGACTTGGTGCTTGTGTCATAGGCTGACTTGATTGTGATTGGGGAGCGTGGTCAGATTCAATCTGAATATAATTGGAAGGCACGAACCCAAAGTGAACCTTTTGTGCATCTCCAACTAAAATCCAATCAGGATCATTCAAATCATAGACATTAAACTTCTCTCCTTCTTTAAATGATAATTCTTCTTCAGTTTGCTTATCGTAATCATACAATGCTGTTGCTTGTTTGATAGCCAGTGCCTATGTGGGGAGGATAAGTTAGTAAAAACTACATAATCTTGAAAGTATACTGAAATATTAAACTAATACATACTTCTTCGATATAATTTGATGGAACTAAACCCAGAGGTTCTTCTACTTCTTCGTTTCCAACTGGCAAAACTCTCTTCTTAACCTTCCACCACTCATCAATATCTGACTTCTCTAACAAATACAAGAGATCATTAGCGTGTATAGTCAACTCTTCCTCAGCTTGGGCTGAATAATCATACAATGCTTTGTATATGCCAATGTATAATGACAGCATGGCCAATGAACGTGTTCACTAAGTGTATCAAATGAATGCAGGTGGGGAGGGACAGAAAACGATTTGATAAATTGGGTGGTAGAATTGGACACATATTTGAACAAATTGCACGCCTTTCCGAAATCTCTGGCGCTCACCAGTTTCAGTTCAATTTTTCATTCTCTACCAACAAAAAAAAGATTTGAATAAATTAGCCACAGATCAGTCTGAATTTGTCCCAGAGTGATAGTGTTATTGAAAATTTTCAGTAAGATTCATAATATTAATCTTGGAGTAACATGGCTAGTAGGATCGACTACATTCGAGGAATATACTATATAGAACAATATGAAAGTATTAAATGTTCAGCTCAAAATTCAGACATTAAACGATATGTTTTTGGGACTACTACATTCAAATTGGTTGCAAAATCACAACATATGTTCCTTCTTTTAAAAATAAATAGTTAAATAGAAATAAAACAAGTAGAATTAATTCTTTTCTAATAGGATGTCTTGAGGTTAATTAACTCTGGTTATCTCTCTATCGTATTCAAATAATACGGCTTCAATGTTCCTCAACGATGTCATGGCAGTGTATGTGTCATTTTCAGTAATGGAGGAACCAATATGCGGAGTCAACACTACATCTTGTCTTCCAATCAACCCTGGATGTACATTTGGTTCATTTTCAAATACGTCTAATCCAGCAAACAAAACCTTTCCCAGTTTCAACCCTTGAACTAAGGCATCTTCATCGACAACAAATCCTCTACCTATGTTGATTATTCGTATTTGCTTCCTCATTCTGTTGATTAACTCTTCATTCACCATATGCTTAGTTTCGGTAGTACCAGGACATGCGATAACTATTAAATCTGCAAAATCTGCAGTATCTTCAAGTGTCTTATGATAGCTCATCTTAACCCCGACAGATCGGGCTTCTTCAGGACTAAGTGGGGTTCTCTTAACATAATGAACATTCATTCCAATACATGATAATCTGGTCGCAATCAATCTTCCAATATTACCAAATCCAACAATAACAGCATGGCGGCCACGAGGAGTCATGTTCTCTCGACCACAGCACGAATCAGCAAAGATATCTCCCATGGTAGGTTGAACGATAGCTTTTCCGCTATTTTGATCAAATTGACCATTGACCATTGATGTCCTCAAAATTCCTGTGTGTATAATGTCAGGACCGAAATGTTTTTCGAAAATTTTAAAGTTCCTAAAACTATTGATAGTATTGTATAACACTAGATCAGCAACCGCTTCAAATGCAATTATAGAGGGACAATTTGTTAATATTATCCCTTTTTCAGCCATACCCTGAACGTCGTAAATATCATAACCTATTGTACATGTAGTTACAATTTTAAGGTTCTTTGGAGCATGTTTCAATAATTTACCATTAAACCCTCCTAGTTTATGAAATCCGTTCCAACCTCCGTAAATAGCTTCTATGTCTGCATATTTGGTTTGGAAGTCATGAACAACTTGTTCGACCGAAGTTACCTCATATGGAAGAAATTCAAACTTATCAGAAAATTTATCAAGGAAATGTTGCTTTGCACCAATTACTAATACCTTTTGTTTCACAGTCATTTTTGTTCTCTCGCTAAATGGAAAAAGAATAAATATATTGTAGAAACTGAAAATTAGGTTGGAATATCATCTGTTTGGGGGGACCTGAGACATTTTTATACTATTTGTATTCAACAACATCAAATCGAAAGATAAATAGATGCAAAAAAATTCATTAACTTATGCGAGTTCCACCTAAAAACACTTTTGTGATCCCTCCTATCCTTCTAACACGCACAAAAATACATTTCCACCCATTGCCGTGCGGCTCATGGAACAATTTTTGGAAATGAAGCCGTTGATGTTAATTGTTGATTGGTTCCTTATAGACAAACTTTTTTGTGAGAATGTCGTAGTATTCACATTCCAAGCACTCTTAGATCTTATGATGCGGCTGAAGAGTATCGGATTTTTATATTTCTTAGTTGCCTACCCGGGATTTGATAATAAGCAAAGTGGTTACCCCTTTTATATGTTTGTTTATCAGCGCATTTGACAATTTGATTGAAACTAGTTTTCACAGAAACTCGTATCTAAAATAAAGCGAAAAACTTAGTCGATTGGGATTCTTAATATCTCTGGTGTAGAATAGGAATGTATTAAAAGCCAGTCATTGTGTAGGTATTCTTGAAATTTCTGTGACTCGTCTGTTCTTGTTATGTATGACTTTCAGGGGTTCATACGGGTCTTTCCAAACTTTGCTTGTTCCTCTTATATGTCAAGGTTATCTACATTGGAAACCTTGGTTTAAGATATTTGCCAAGATTCCGTCCCGTTTCGAAGGTATTATAGCCAATACTTTAGTTTTTCTAGACTAAGTCTTATGAAGAAACCACTAAAGTGTATTGTAAGTCCTTGATAATTAAAGGACGGCTTCATTTAAACGTAAAACGATTCTCCTTACTCTACTCATATTAACTAAATAAATGTCAAAACACCTATTTTCAAATTTTTATATTCTTTTATTAAAAAAATTGACTAAAAAAAGTTATCTTAGAACTGTAACAAAAATAATGAAATCATAGTTATGAATATATATCTTAACAAAAGCCGGTTCTCATATTCTTTCATAGATGTAATCTTGGAATCGGGTTTAAATGTGGAATGAAAAGCTACTTAAAATGAAGAAAGTCCTAATCAAATCTATCGAAAAGGGTATATCACCACAGGGATATCTCCATGCTTCCTCATTTCATTTTATTCGGGGCTCTTCATTTCCTCCTCTTCTTTTACTGTCTTGTCGTCAAATCTAATGGTGAGCCATACCTTCTTCACCCAAGTACTTGGCAGTCAAGACAGTACCACATTGCCAACATCTAGATTTCTTACCGTGTTCAACATTCATCCAGTATGCCTTGTGTTCATCACCAGCTGGACCTCTGCAACCGACAGGTCTAGAACCAAAGTAAGTTGGAACTAAGAATGGATCATCAAAAGTACCGGTACCTTCACAAATTGGATTTTCCATATCGAAAACGTCAACACCTTCTCTCTTACCTAAAAGTTCTAATCTTTGTAAACCAGTAGATTGATCCATATCAGTTGGAATGGAACCTGGCTTGGCACCCTTACCGACTAAGGCATCTGCACCGGTGACTTCGGCTAAGGTATCAGCGGTCTTTAATTGGGAAGATGGGGCCTTGTTTAATAAAACTCTAGAAGTAGATAATAATCTGACTTGCTGTCTAGCGATTCTAAAGGTATTACGAGAAAGCATTACTAAATAAAACTGTTAGTATATATGGTTCCTATTTCATGCAATTGGGGTTTAAAGTGAAAAAGTACCAGAAACAATGAAAGTCTCGTTTGATTCCCATACGGGCTTTGATAATGTTAACTTTATTATGTTTCCCTAGGAAATCTAGAAAACAACAACTGCTCGTTGGAGAACTTTTGTAAGTTGGGTGTTCTTATAGTTTGTAGTAGATTGTCATATTCCATCACATTAAAGTCATCCGTAGTCGATTCATGTTCTCAGGACTCAACGTGTTTGTATTTCATAGCTCATCATCTGGTCAATTTCATAAGTTTGTATAAGCAGAGCCTGTCATTCATTCACTAACTAGCCAATTGTATCCATAATTCTTGAGGTAACACATACTGATGTGATAGATTAGTTATGTAGTATAATTAACACAGAAAATTAAATTTCAAAATACCAATTGTTTTATATAATCAAATTTGAGAATCAGCTAATTTTGTACAGGCCTTTTTTTCCTGGTCAGTATTAATTGAATTTTATTGGTTTGAATTTTTCAGTGGAAAAATTCACACGAGTCAGGTGATTATAATCACCTGATTGATCATGTGCCTCGTATCATGTGCAAAGTATCACATGATCGAAAAAAAATTTGATAATTTTTTCTTTAGGGTTTCAACCCTATTTTGCACGTGGTTTGAAAAGTTTGTGTTTCGCACGTATTTTTTGAAAACTGTTTGTTGTGTAAATTCTTTTTTTCTTTCTCTTCTGTAGTAGAGCACCAGACAAAATATATGGTCCTACTGTTGTTAACGCTTCTACGTATATTAGAATGCTTTATATACAGTCCCCGATTTGTTTGTACCCGCACACACACAAACACTCCATACTGTAGGAACAATTTTCACCTAATAAAAAATTTTTCTTCTCAGTAATTTTCATTTTCTTTCTTTCTGTTTACTTCAGTAAGTAATAGGTATGTGAAGACACTATACATATATATTAGACGCTACATTATCATACTATCCATGTGCCTATCGAATGAATGAGTTAGCTTCCATCAATTTTCATGTATCAACCAGGAGTATTTTATCAACAATTATCGACAAGATTCAGAAGATGAAAAGTTTTAAAATGTTTGCATTAGTAATCCAATAGCAATGATTGTATCCACCTTATAAATTGTTTAAGACTTTATCCATTAGTGGGGTTATGGATGTACTGAATCATAAAATTATCTACCATTAAGAACGATCAAGTTCATAATCTTCTAAACCTACAATACTAATTTTCAAAATCATCTACTTGTCGAATAAAAGCTCACGATCCATAGTTTAAAAATGTGCAAATAGTTCTAAATATAAACCGGGGAATCCAATATACTAACAGTCTTTTTTAGTTCAATATGCCAAAAAAGAGAGCTTCCAACGGTAGAAACAAGAAGGGTAGAGGTCACGTTAAGCCAGTTAGATGTTTAAACTGTGCTAGATGTGTTCCAAAGGATAAGGCTATCAAGAGAGTCACCATCAGAAACATGGTTGAAGCTGCTGCTGTTAGAGATTTATCCGAAGCTTCTATCTACGGTGAATACGTCTTACCAAAATTATACAACAAGTTACACTACTGTGTTTCTTGTGCTATTCACGCCAGAATTGTCAGAGTTAGATCCAGAACTGACAGAAGAATCAGAACCCCACCACAAAGAAAGAGATTCTCTGCTGACAGAAAGGTTTCTCCACAAGATGCTGCTAAGAAGGCTACCTAAATCTAAGAAAGCTCTTTATTTGTAATTAAATAATTGTATTTAATATAAAATCAATGTCATATAATATAACGAAAAGTTTTTATTTGTATATTAAGAATATTTACTGGGTATATAGCGACTCAGACAAACATCTAGATCGCTTACAAAGAAAATGAGAGGTGCCCCTATGCTTATCATCTCGTCAAACCTATTGTTTAAGTAGTGTATAACTTATCTCTTTGTGTTGCTCTATTCACAAGGAATGATTAATAAACGATGATATATTTCAGAGTATATCAATCGATAATGTTATCGAACTATATGAATCAAATTTATCCTGAAGTAAATAATTGATTGAGTGCGAATTGAAAAATTAGTCAAAATTTTGCAACAAATCTTTGCTAATTTCAAGTGATCGAGAAGGATCAGAAACACTGCACTTAGAACAACAACAATCACTCCAGCAGCAAAAGGCAAATGATTAGGAAACAGATAGAACTTAGATTAGATAATCCAGTGGGGATAATCCAATGGATTATCAGGGATAGAAGCCGAAGAAACTAACATGGTTTTCAAGTGGAAGAAGATATTATGGTGAGAAAACTTCTACAACTAAGGCATCAAAACGGTTTCGGAAATTCAATGTAGTTGTAAGTGCAAACCACACAATGTACCGAGATATGATATCCGTCGACCTTGTAGTTAGTTGGAATAAATCGTGATATATCTATATAGTAAAATTGGTTAGGAGGTGCCAAGAAAAAAGTAGAAAAAACTCAGGATTGAGACATGGAGAAGGTTGCAAAGGATGTAACAAGAATTGTTCAAGTCAGATATCAAAGAAATTAATACACTACAGTTGAATACAATATTTCCATCGAGATAATCGATTATCAACAATTTCAGAACCATGAACTAGATAAACAATTTTGTCTAATTCTTTAGCCTTTGTTGGAACGCAATATATCTAAATCTTACAAATGATACTATGTGTGGGGAGGGAAGAAAAAAAGTTTAGATTTTCTGCCATTGGTCCTTGAATTGGTTCCATCAAAATAACATCTACCTTTACCCTTCTCTCGGGGGGTTTAAGTTGTACGATATCTACATAGTTCACTACATAGTACTCTATAATTACATTTCAATGTCTCTAGAGCAATATCATTATCTATTCATATCTGTTGATTCTATCAAATTTGAAACTATTTATCGATTAAATTTGAAAGACAGGCAAACAAAAAAAACCAAATTGAATTGATCATGGAAATTAATGTTGCACAAAAGTTACACATGATGGTATTTTAATTTTGCTTTTCCCCTGAAGATTTCATTAAATTTCAAAAAAGTTTATCTATCAACCAATCTTATCGATTGACAAATTAGATATAGAAGTAGTTTATGTGCTGAGTAAGAACTAGATACCATCACCATTAACTAAATTGATTGTTCATATTTTATTTTAATTATTGTATATTCAC
Organism: Hemisphaericaspora haegerdaliae; assembly: GCA_001655755.1. Classification (NCBI taxonomy): domain Eukaryota; kingdom Fungi; phylum Ascomycota; class Pichiomycetes; order Serinales; family Debaryomycetaceae; genus Hemisphaericaspora; species Hemisphaericaspora haegerdaliae. Next base: position 38,629 of record LQHL01001807.1, read on the forward strand.
AACTTTAGAAGAAATTATTATTATTCAAATCACACACACATAGTTTACTCATCCCTCATTAAGTTTTTATTTGTCACGGTAATTTTTTTCTTCTGGATAAACGAATGGCAATAGGCTGACGGGGGAACAACTGTTTAGTATTCCAATTGATAGAGTGAAAGTAATCACACGTATATCATTGTAAGTTCACCTGTATATATGATCAACTCTTACTACAACGATTGTACAGTGAGATTTGACTCATATTTTTGTTTCTTTCGTACTTACTTTACCCACGCACTTGTTACGGCTGGAGATAATACATTATTGTAACAATTCATTTTTAAGTCGTCCTTCTTTTTTTTTCTTCCCTTCATTTCCGTTTCAACGAGATACATCCTTCATTCCTCCGAAAGTTAACATTAGTTCAATAATATACACAATCAACAATGACAATGGACGAGACATGGAAATTCTCACAATGCTTTGGTGACAAGGGAGACATTGAGAACATTACAGAAGCAGACATTATATCTACAGTAGAATTTGATCATACAGGTGATTTTTTAGCTACGGGGGATAAGGGAGGTAGAGTAGTCTTATTTGAAAGAAATCAATCCAAGAAGAAACAAAGTTGTGAATATAAATTCTTTACTGAATTCCAAAGTCATGATGCCGAATTCGATTATTTAAAATCTTTAGAAATTGAAGAAAAGATCAATAAAATAAAATGGTTGAGAAGTTCAAATGATTCTCTTTATTTATTGTCCACCAATGATAAAACAATCAAATTATGGAAGATTATGGAAAAGCAGATAAAGTTAGTAAGTGAAAATAACTTAAATGGTTTAACCCATTTACCAAGTAATGGGAACATCAACGTATCATCATTAAAATTACCTCAATTACAATTACATGATAAATTAATAGCTGCTCAACCTAAAAAGATTTATTCAAATGCCCATGCTTATCATATCAATTCTATTTCAGTTAATTCCGATCAAGAAACCTTTTTAAGTTCTGATGATTTGAGAATCAACTTGTGGAATTTAGGAATTGCTGATCAATCCTTTAATATTGTTGATATTAAACCGACAAACATGGAAGAATTGACGGAAGTCATTACTAGTGCAGAATTCCACCCATCTCATTGTAACTTGTTTATGTATTCTTCATCAAAGGGTACGATAAAATTAGCAGACATGAGATCCAATTCGTTATGTGATTCTCATGCCAAAATATTTGAAGAATATTTAGATCCTTCGTCACATAATTTCTTTACCGAAATCACAAGTTCAATTTCTGATGTGAGATTTAGTTCTGATGGTAGATACATTGCATCTCGTGACTACATGACGGTTAAAATATGGGATTTGGCAATGGAGAATAAGCCAGTTAAAACTATCAATGTTCATGAACATTTACGAGAAAGATTATGTGATACCTATGAAAACGATGCAATCTTTGATAAATTTGAAGTTCAATTTAGTGGTGACAACAAATCAGTCATGACTGGTTCATATAACAATAATTTCATGATCTATCCTAACGCCATATCATCATCAGTTTCATCTCCTAGTGCTGCTGCAAATACATCCCCTGATAAGCCAGCTTTTAAAATGTCATCATTCAAAAGGAATAAAAAGAAAGCTTTAGATGACGATGATGACGACGAAGATGAAGATGATGACGATGCAGATGAACGCTCAGTGAACCAAATACCACCAAATAAAAACTCACCAAGTTCACAATTGGAAGACGAAGAAGATCAAGAGGAAATCATTTTACAGGCAGATAAGTCTGCATTTAAGTCAAAGAAGTCAGGACATCATCCAATGAGACGCAGAATGATGAGCGGTATAAGTAGCAACTTGAGTGGGAATGATTTTGATGATATTGATTTCAAAAAGAGTATACTTCATTTATCCTGGCATCCTAGAGAAAATTCAGTTGCTATTGCCGCCACTAATAACTTGTACATCTTTTCAACATTATAAGGAAATGTCATGTACACTATATCAAATAATAAGTTTTTCGTTAACGAACGTGCATGTTAATTTTTGTTATTTTCTGTGATCAGAATTAATTGTATCAGCCTTTTTATAGTTGTTTATTTACATAAATTTATCAGTTTGACATACATATATATAAATTAGCTTTAATTGATCTTGATTTTCTTTTGATTCTGTAATTTCTCAAGAGAAAGGATTTACTTTTTTGAACAAAGGTCAATGATAGATAAAATAGCCGAAATTGGCTCACGAGTTTGCTGGTAAGCAAAGACTTCCCTTGAGAGACAATGTCAACCATCAATTGACACCATCAATTGACACCGTCAATTGACATTGGAAGTATAAAATCAATTAACTACTCGGAAGAATACATATCGTCTATTCTGACCATCTCTTCTCGTTACTACTGGGTAGTCCATGAGATAGTCCATCTCTACAATTGTATTTCTTAAACAATCGTTATATTTTTCATATTATAGAATATATATGACTTTCACTATAGTAGAGAAATATGAAAGAGAACCACTTATTCAATAAGCATCCCTTTTGAAAAAGTCGAAATGCAAAACAAAAAAACCACATACTAAACAAATTTGTAATATCAAAGTGATGATATAAACACTTAGTCCTTGACAACGTGTCTGTTGACATCACTGTTCCAGAACAAGGTCTTGTCACCATCACCCCAGAAGAAAGGCTTGGATCTGATGTTTTGATAGTCATATTGAGTTGGCCATTCGTCATCGGTCATATGAGCCTTGTGCTTTCTGTGTTCAGCATGTTCAAATTCAATCTTACCGACTGGGATTGAAACCAATAAAATAGCTGGGATGGCAACTAAGTAAGTTAACTTCTTCCATAATTTAGTAATACTTTCTGAATGGTCAACTTTTTCAGTATACTTCTTGATGAATTCTTCTCCAGCTTTCTTGTTGACCTTTGAACCAGTGAAAGCCAAGTCATTGATAAACTTGGAAGTACCGTAACCGTGATGGTGGTTGAATCTTCTGAAAGTGACTTGTTGAGCTCTTCTAAACATTTTATTGGTCTTGTAAATTAAGAGTTAATAAAAGGTAACGTTTAGATGGTAAGTTTTTTTTCGTCTTTCAATTATAACTATAAGAGAGTCAAACAGGAAAATATGGCTTCATATTTTTTTCCTTTT
>LQHL01001584.1:4865-16974 GCA_001655755.1 Hemisphaericaspora haegerdaliae
AAATTTTCATGTATGTGAAAAAAGTATATTTAAGTATATAATATCAAAAATATGGACGAACATAGGTCACATTTAACTCTTGTACTAGAAAGCTTGTTCGTTTAGAGTTATGTGGACGAGATGGTAACATGAACTCTCACTGTTTGATTATTATTTAAACTTTTTAAAGGGGAGGTTGTGTTGGGTAAATTAGTATTAACCTAATTTTCTTCTATTTAGTGCCACACGCCACTCAACTGCGACCCCGGTTCGAAGTTGAATATATAAATGAGGGTGAAGATTCCCTGTGGTTTAAGAATTTAATGGAAAGTGTAGTCTTTCTAATAAACAATTTTCTTTATATTTAAGAGTTGTTGACTTGACCACTAGTTTGTTAAACCTTATCGAAATGTGATTTGGCTACGAAATTAAAGAAATATCAATTTCTCATGAAACAAACCACAATCTCCGGGACATAACAAGGTTTCGGTAGCCCTTATGAGAGTAAATGAAGATAAGATTCAGGCACACAAAAATTGGCAATTTCCAACTATTGTAAAGCAAGGTTTTATGAGATTCATTTCAATCTTTTCAAGTTTTGTGAAGAATTTTCTTCCATATGCCGCTCATTTTAGTTTCGTTAAGGTGAGTGGACACATGGGTAAAATGACAAGCAAAACTTGACAGTGTGTTGAAGATAGACATGGCTATCGCCAAATTTACAGCCTCAAACTTCCGAATTCGGAAACTTGGTTGGCTGGACCTTCTCAATTAATTTTGAGAAAAGTCGGGGATGATCAAACTGAATTCAATTCATTACTTAGATGTGATATTCATTTAACTAGAAAGTATCACATCAAGCTAACATGAATGTCGAAACACGGAAGAGGTTATTACCAGACAGGTTGATCTTCCACATTTGAATAGAAGTCAAATAGTTCCTAACCAAGTTGATCATACACATGTGGAGGCAGAGAATTTCTCAAAAACCGGGAAATCAAACTGTGTCTCAACATTTTGATCCTACTTTATTAGGTGCAAGTCCAGTAGTCACAATGCTTGATGAATATTCTGAATTTGAAAATTTTGTGCAACCTTTATCAAATGAATCCACAGAGTAACATTTATCAATGGACATATACTGGAGTTTGCATACTTCTACATATTCGAGTATGCAAGATTTATTGCCTTGTATTGAGGGATACTAAAAAATCATTGAAATATATCCAAAAAGGTGAATATAAACGTGATTAACTCATTAAAGTGCAAAAAGAAATCAATTAATACGGGGTCATGCAAACACATCCATTATATCTTCAAATACAACCAGCAACTATATGCAAATATCATACTATTCTTACAGCTACATCTATTACATCGATCGAGGGCTCTCGCCCTCTCTAGAATTTTAGCACTACATCGACATCCACATCGTTACATCCCCCATTTCTGCTGACTTTCATCACCAATCTACTCAGAAAGTACCGTATATTTCATCTACCAATATTACAAAGTGCTATACTACTACATAAGAATATCCGAATAGTTAAGATTCAGCGTTTCCGGTGGTATTTCAATGGATCCCACAACTTGTTCTAGTTCGTTGATGAATTTGCAGATCAGTTTCTTCTCTTCAATGTATTCATTCTTCGATGTACTCACAACCATCCTTGCTTGATTTTGCAAATAAGTTAAACTTTCGACCAATTCAAATAACAGACGTTCGTGTTCAGGTTGTACATCAATATGGGAAACTTGCAATGGTACTATATCCGATGGATTAGGCATATAGAATTTGTTTGTTCCCAAATAATGTGGTACTTCGATATACAAATCTAAGTCTGACTGAATGCATTCTACTGGGGGTTCATCTAATTTAAAATCGTCGATTTCCAATCGTTGGGGTGTGATCATGATCTAGCAATCGTTTGACCTTGAATACATGATGACAATATCTGTTGAAACTATCTACCAAATACGCGTCACTGCTACAAGTACACCTGATAAAATCACCAACAAAAACTAAGTACTTGTATTTGCCAAATACAAGATAATCCAAAGCTATGTCTGCTTGAACTCCATAAAGAGTAATGCGATTAGACGTTCTTGTTGCATATGGAATTAAATCTACGAATTCGAGTTACGAGACATATGACAAGTTAGTTAAGCAATTTCAGGAAGTGGAGAAATTCCAGAAGTAGAAGTTAGATTGAAGAAAATGACCGATGAAGAAAGTTTCCAAATGTTTCTATATGGTTAAAACAGTGGAATGTTGTACGCGAGTTACTGCTAAAAGGTAACAGAGGATCAGATTGCTCGAAAGACTTGACTTTTATAACCGAGTATAAGACGATACATCGTCAATGCTTTGCATATACGGATGAGGTAAAGAAATTATCCTTGAGTATGTTCACCAAATCTTTGACCAACTGGCGAAAATCATTCCACTGTTTTAACCATTTCGAAGCACTAGGAAACTTTTTTGTTGCTTTGATCGTTGTCCTTAATCTATCTTCTACTTCTGAAATTTCTCCACGAACCATTTCCTCAAACTGTTTAACTAAGCTATGATACGTCTGCTAACTAGAATTTGTTGATTTAATTCCAAAAGTAGCAAGTCCTGTCTGAGAGTCTTTAATTAACATTACCTCGTCTATAAAACACTCATTGAACGAAGAAAGCAAATGTGAATTCTTGTAGCTATGACAAGGTCAGGTGGAATCACTATTTGGAATATGAGAGAGTACAATGTAGTCAGCAAAAATTTCCAGAGCGTACAGAATATACGTACATCCTTTCTATTGCTGAGCAAGTGAAGAAGAGGCGCCATTCTTTTAAGTTTGTCACTATAGGTGACAATAACATATGTAACCACACTTCCTTTAGGATTGAAATCATTAACATCACAATCAATTTTATATAAATAGAAAATTGGACACGACTGTTTCCTTGAAATGATCATGGGCACTTTTCTTTATTCCTAGATATGTACTAGCTTGAACTCTATTGTATATTTTAGTAAGTAAAGTGACTCAATTAAGGTGTTGGGTTGAAAAGGCTAGAAGCTTTAAGAAAATTCATTAAATACAGTGCTTTCCTTAAGAGAGAATCCAACTTTAAATTCAATGAGTATGCCCTCAATAGTACAAGTATAACAAAGCAGTATGGTGCTTCAGATTCGGTATACTCTTTATACAAGAACGTCAGAACCGACTATCAGGAATCAAGAGTTTTTTCTGTCATTCCAGCTGGTACGGGAAGGTGTCATGCCGATGGTAAGTTGGTTCATATAGAGCACTTCAACGATTTATATAATTTTTGCTGAAGAGAATTACATGGCAAATTTCAAACTAGTTTGTCAGATATTGGGTGAACATAAGGATGTTGATATTCTATTTGCAGAGGTGGCAAGTCAAGTAAAGCAAAACATTGGCAAATGTGGTTTAGGAGAAGATGTTAAGGTGACTTTGTTCAGGAAATCGCCTTTAATTGAGATTCATCGCGGAGAAATATTATCGATTATTGATAAAATGACATTATCATTGCAGGTAATGTTTTACGCAACTGCTGCCAACACTAATCGAAACATAGTATTCGATGGTCATCAGATCATTCTTCTCACTACCTATAACAAAACAGGAAATTACAACAAGAGAATCAGATTCTTACCTGAAACCCTTTCAAGGTTGACAATTCTCCAAATAATTTTAATCAGAGCATTGTATATCCACTGCTTAGGAGATGACTTTCCGCAAGTTGACAAACGATTATTTAATGGTACGTTTGAAAATAACCAAGACACGATTAATCACATGTTCTTCCTGAAGTATTTGTTCATCAGACAGAATGGTACATTCATTCCACATTATGAGTTCACGAACCATATATTTGATACCCATCAGTCTTGTTGTAGGTAGTAAGGAGAATTATTTGATGACCATCAAATACAATGTTTCTATTGTTAAAGTCCTCGGCACAAAATTTAGTTGTTGCAATTCTGGATACCTGAAAGTGTTCGCAGCAATCGCATAAAACATTACTTCCAATGATAATGTCATTTTATCAATTATTAATAAGATTTCATTGCGATGAATGTCAATTAAAGGCGATTTCCTGAACAAAGTCACCTTTACATCTTCTCCTAAACCACATTTGCCAATGTTTTTCTTTACCTGACGTGCTACCTCTCCAAATAGAATATCAACATCCTTATGTTCATCCGACGATGAAAACTTCACTTAAGCATACCCTTTTTGTGCCTAGAGAAGAATTCATAACAATAGCAAGGTCATCTGGAAATCATCGGTTGTTCAGACCATTGATGTTAAGCCTGGAATATTAGGAAAACAGGACTTGAAATTCGTGTGAATGGATAGGTGTTTCTTTTAGAGTGTTGCTAGTATAAACCAAGACCAATAAACCTCTGAGAATATCATCATCACCTTTGAAACATAAAACATTAATTCTGGACAACAGCCATGGTTCTTGTGATAATGTAGCATACTGAATCAACCAAATTAATATAACTTATCTTTTTCAAACCATCCTTCTAATGAATCATAAACTATTAATCATGTTTTGCGACAAGAGGTGAACAGCATCAAAACAAGTTAAAAATTTCATTATGAAGTTGTGGGTTCAATCTATATATAGGTGATTGAAAGGGTTCTAAAGAATAAGGTTCTACAGATAAAGTTGTGGGATTTGTTCCCCTAATTTATAGGGGGAGAAAATGCCGTTTCAGTCATTCCATGTGATAGCTGAAATATCATTTCTCCCGAAACTTGGTATAATCTTAAACAAACTATTCTGCTTATTGTAAGCTCATTCTACATAGACTACAGGGAAAGCGTCTCCTTTGGTTTAATATTTGAACTTCCGCGAACTGAAATGGGTTCTTCGTGGATCATGGAATAGACAGATCCCACTCTATAAGAAAGTTGAACAAATAAGGTTTGCCAAGCGTATACGTGGACTGCCTGTATATGTATAAGAGCCCAGAATCCTTTTACGAACTTTTTGGTATCCTTGTGTAGAGGTATTTGGATGTGTATGTTCTCCAAAAAATTATCAACCACATTTGAAGTTCCAAATCGTTTGTCTTATTATCCAATCAATTGGCGACTGAAAACTACTTTGTTTCGGAATATCGAGTCGTAGAGTCAAGTACGCAAATGACAGGGCTAGTCCAGCTGGTCTTGCTAATTGAAATCAGTAACTGGTAGCGCATGTCTGAAATGAATACTTCCTGTTACGTTCAGAGATACCAAAGATTCAAAAGAAACTAATGGTTAATGGCGACCTTCTTCAATCTTCAAGAGCTATTAGTTTTCACGATGGATCAGACTAGATGACCTAATCTAACCTTGCAAGAGAATTTTGGAAAGTAAATCGGATTTTATATAAATTCTGCTATCATTAAAAAGTCATTAAAAATTATATATGGAAACAACATCTATATACCTGTCCAAACCATTAAATTCTCAACCACCTGTCCTTGAATAACAACTCTTGAATCGCTATTTATCGCCACCATAGGTTTCTCATCTTGGGCAACCTCAAAGGGTAATGTCCAAACAACTGCGCCTGGTGGAACATGTACTCCATTTAATTTATTGATACGTAATACACCATTACTCTTGGTCGCGCATGTACCTAATGGATCTAATTTCGAATTTTCAATATTTGTTAGAAATTCATGAGATATTTTTCTATTTCTTGTATCTATCTTATCCAATTCCAATACTTCAATGAGAAGCTTTAAACTTTTCAATTCAGGAACCCAAAGATCGCCTGACATGATTGGACAATCTTCAGTTTCTAATGTTGGATCGAAATGTAATTCACTTACTTCAACAGTTTCACATTGTTTGATATCTCCCCAGAACACTTCATATAGAACAGTTGTCGATGCTCGTGGACATTGTAGATATAATTGTTTATGTTTTCTAAACATGGTGAACTTGGAATAAAATGTAGGTGTAAGTTCAATATAACTTCCATCTAAATTCAGTGCTGAATCAATATAGGAAGGCCTAATTAATGATTGGTTGTATAGATAATCAGCTGAGAATAAATGGTCCCATTTATAATAACTAGATTCAAGAAATGAATCTGGATAGGGGATCCATGGATTCAATTCACATTGATCTAGTCTATGTTCGATTGGATCTCGTTTCTGGATATGCTTGATTGATTCTCCACCAGGGACAGTGATGTTGGCACGATATGGTAGGGATATATTTCGTAAAAATCGTGAATTTGGATGATCGATTAAATCTTTAGTCGATTTAGATATGCTTTCAGTTGAGAATTTTGCATATAATGATTGTTGATCAGAAGCTGCTGATGTAGAAGAAGTAGAATTTCTAAGCAAATCCAATCTTTTATCTAACCATAACGGATGTGCTTCAGTTGAAAAGATCCAATTCTTATGACCCATGATTTTGGAATCATGAAGGAAAACTTTATCATTAGTATCAAATAATAAATATAAATATTTAATACTTTCACCAATTACAAAAGTTTCCATTCGATCTTGTCTCAGACCAGTTCTGATATCTTGAAATCCACTAAATCCACATTTGGTCATATATTTATCTCGAAATAATTCCAATATTCTTTCACCTATTGCCAAATACATTGGATCTTTAGTTGCACGATATAAGTAATATGTTGATTCAATAAATTCTGGTCTAAGAGGATACCATTCCAATTCAACTGGACTTTTCATTTCATCATACTGTCCCCGTTTAAAATGAGTATATTTCCATCTTTCAGGTATCCCATTGAAATAATCCCAAATTTTCAAATATACCGCATGAGTCTTGATTGCATGATGTAATTGACCAGTTAAGACTTGTAAACCAGACCAGAAGGCACTTAAAGAATCAATCCAATCACTGAAAGTTACTCCATCAACAGTACCTACATTGGGGAAAATCATTGTTCCATCAAAGGGACCACCTCCTTGGGCCAGATGAGTTAATAATGCTCGATATGAAGATTTGAATACTTTCCACATATAGTCATCATTAAATAAAATGGCTCCCTTGGCGGCATATTCATAAAATGAATCAACTGATGCTCCAATACCAGTTATGGCATCTTTCCATTCATTTGCAAGTGGATCAATTGTCATAGGTAATAAATTAAGTATCAGTTTAGATGACCATAATTTCCAAAATGTTAATTGAGTATAATATTCAAATTGATAGTCTCCAGTTAAACGGGATAATAATGTGAATTCTAAGACAGGAGTAGTGGCTCCTGATGTACATGCTTCTCGTTGTAAATTTGGTGGAACTCTTTTTAATCCATGTAATAGATTTATACGAGGTACTGGAATATTTGTAGTTGTTTTGTAGGACGGTATAAGTCTTAGACCTAAATCATATGCCATATCCAATAAGAAGCCATTATAATGTTTACATATCTGGATGAATCGAGGAGATATTGATTTGGTGGAGGCAGCAGTAGTAGGAACAATATCAGTCAACAATAAATGAGCAGATAATAAACCACCTAATGATCGAATTGACATTTCGAAAACTTGAATAATAGTATCCTGTTGGAAGAATGTTTCCCTATTTGTACTTAAATATTCCAATATGAATTCCAATGAATCCCAATCTTCCATAATTATTAAAGTATCTATATTATCCAATACTGTCAGTGAAACATTCCCCAAGGCATCATTTCTAACTGAATTCTGAACATTATTGAAATCTGGTCCATATGGTTGACATGTTATTGGCGTGACTTCATCTGCCGGGAATCCATACGTCATATATGACTCCCATGCGTGATTGAACAATAATTTAGTCTCATCTCGTAAATATTGAAGATGTTGAGGTGTAAATGATGAATTGAAATTTGACCTAATTGCAATTGATAGTTTACATAGTATGATTACTACTATAAATAGTTGATGACGCAAGAGCCTAAACACCATTTGTTTACTATCTCAAGGCTCTCACTATGTTGGGTAGTTTGGTAAGGAGTGTAGGGGTGCAGTTGTTGGTGGTTTGTTTATCTTGTGATATCTTTACGTCTTTGGATAATTTTCAGGTGATTCTTTCCACCGGAACAAAAAACTGAAAAATCATACAAAAGTCCGACGTTTTCAGCTCCGACTTGTTTAACGAGACTAACACCATCTCTCTAAGGACGGTATGGATTGAGGTATATCGCATGAGATTTAGTAAGAATGTGGTAGAGATCTTACTTTGTTGTACAAACATCAGATGAACATTTTCAGAGAATGTTATTTTTGTGAACCTTGTATCATATACCCTATGAAAAATGTATGATACTCGAAAACTAAACATTTTGATGCTGATACCCCAATAACTCCTACTAAAATATCCAAAAAGGCTGTAGATTCATTAAACAAAATAGTCCAACGAAAACCTGCTAGTCGATGTATATTGAATTCTCAAGCTGCAGAAGCTTCAGGTTACGGATAGTAACTCCACCAACAATATAAAGTTAGAACACTTCCATGTCATCAAGATAACATGATAATATACTGAGGATTTCACTACACTGGAAGGACCATATCAGTGTCTCACATGATACAATCGATGTTGTTAATTTTTTTGTAAGTTTGTTCTCTGTATTTCTCCAAGAAGGTAGTAACAGCTTGTCCAGGAACTGCAAGTTATACCTTCTTAGAGGAATACAGAGAAGGAACTTCTAAAAAAAATAACAACATCGATTGCTGTTCGGATTACTAGGGAACAATGTTACACAATCATGGTAGTAGATTCTATATAATGTAACCCCAACATAGAGTATGCAACGGGTTTAACAAAGAGCAGACGAACAACAGTTCAAGAACTGAACTCAAGCTTTAAACTCGAGTTTTGCTTGATGAACAATTGGCACTCACTTGGTAGGTTTAGTGTTGTTCATCCTTTTTAGAAGTATTCATGGTAGCAGCATCAAGATATAAAGAGAGTCGAACAACATTAGCACCACGAGATTTACCGCTTTGTATGAGAGATCACTTCTTGAAAACTTCTAGTATACTGATATGTTACGAGGACCAACTCCCCCACATCAAATTCTAAATCAAAACGAGATTAGAATTATTAGGCCAAGAAAATAACACCTGGATTGCACAAAGTTGATGACCTAGTACTTAAAGGAAAGAGTCTGCCCATAACTTAAAAACCTTCAATTTCATTAAATTTAGTATCCAGATGATCAATTTTAGTTTTAAAGATGACGAGTATTAATTTATACTTATGGATGATTATTTGGTATATCTGATAATTCTTCTATTTTGATATATAAACTCGATACTACCATACGAGATAATTAAAGTATCAGATTATTCTTTTTAGGGATTAAACGTTTTCAAGTTCATTATTTAAAGTTATAACCTAATACAATTCACACCTTTACGTTTTTTTTATTGTTATCAGGATATAAATATATTCACTACCCTTCAGAAGGGAGGAATTGTAAATTCTTTACTTCGCTAAAAATGGAGTAAAACTCCACTTTATCCAATCAGAAGCTATCAAAAACCCCAATTTCCACTATTTCTTGGCTGAAAAGGGGAAAATCACACAACTAGAAGACCTTAACAGTTATCAACAGCAGATACAATATGAACTATCTTCCTAGGTTGGAAACATTTTACTATTGTGGGGTGGATGTTTTCGTTGTCATTTCCATACATTAATATGGCCAAATTGTTATGGATTCCTAAGAAAGGTTGAGTATTTCTCACCGTTCTGTATCCATACATTTGGGAATTTAGTCATTTAAATATGGAAACAACAACGAAGACATTCAGCACACAATCATCAGAAATGTGATGGAACATATTTGGCATTTACTGTTCTTGGATAATTTGTTGGTTTTTCAAAAATTGGTTTGTACAATCTGGGGAATATTTGTATCCAATCGAGTATATTTTTGCCTTAGGTCTTGTGCCAGGTACCTTCATTAGCAAATCTCATTAAACGGACACCAAGATATGCTTTTACAGTTGGGGATCGGCTTTGAAAACGTCAATGGTCTTCCAACTGGGAAAGTGCCAGTTTGAAAATTCACTGGCACTAAAAAGTATATTTAAGTTCCAGCAGAGTTAAGAGGTTTCTTTGAATTACTGAGATATTGGAGATAGATATTGAGCATAACCAACCAGTTCGGTTTTGATTTCGGGTTACACACTGGAGAAGTTGTAAATACTAAAGGTTGTTCTGGCAATTGTGCGACTGTCACCACCGGGTATTATTCGATACCAGGTGAGAATTATGTGGCCGCAGCTACGTCTGAATCTGAGAGTGAGACTGGGAGTGAAACTGAGATTCCAATTTCAAGTTCAGCTGCAGAAATCTAATTCTGAATCTTAATCTGAGACGGACAGTGCTATTCGAATTGCAAATCCAAAACTTGATCATGAGACCACGACGAGGTTCCAGAAACCGAGACAGAAAGTGAACCTATAAGGATTGCTACAGCGACCGAGTCTCAATCTGAATCTCAATCCAACAAGATCAATCTTCGTGGAACGTTCTTGCTAAGTTCCTAAGATGTTGAAAGTACATCAATGGAAATAGGCGAGTGAGGATCTGAGAAATAGAATTAAAAATGCTTAGACAAACCTTGAATCTTCCTCTTTTTTGAAATTACTTTCAGAGGAAGACAGGATTCCGGAAACTATCCCCGAACCTGATGTTGAAACCAACTTCCACCGCGAATGAGTCTAGAACTCACGCGACAATCAATAACCAACACCTAAATGACACTTTTCTGGGAACTCAATCTCGATGAGTGTCATTACGTCTTTTCAATTTAAATGAAAATAACTAATACACTAAAAATAGTTGTACCAAAACACATCCAAGTCTCAAAAACTGTGAGATGAGGTAACTGACCTCTTCTTACAGGTCTTGAGCCATGAATGGCCGGAATTCCCAAGGACTTATGTCTATGGCCCAAAAGAGTGACTAGTCTACTAACATCAAGAAAATATAGGAAAATGAATTAGGTGAACTAAACTCAGATTCTGGTAAAACCATTAAAACAAAGCAAGTCGGGATAAAAGCGATAGGTTGTTTGGTCATTATAATGGATTGAGAGGATATATTCAAGAACGATCTCAGATACAACCATCAGGTATATTAGAGTGGATCGAAGTAAGTTGGACTCTAATCAAAGTCAAATATCGCTGACCAACGAAGGCGATTAATAAAACTGACTTTATGTTTATATATGTTTTCTCAGACCTTGATATAATATTGGAGTCCGTACTTGACGGTTGAAGCTTAGGTTGGTTTTCCTTGTTAGATCCGTTGAATATTGTTGCCGAAGATCTATTTCATAGTTAGTAAATAGCTTGAATGAATTTTTTGAATTGTTTCAGTTCCAGCCATGCTTTCTTCAGCTCCAGTATCACTCAGAGTGTATCTACCTCGATAACGAATGGCGATATGGACTTTTAGTTGAAAGTGATATTGACGCCTAATATGTATTCGATGTTTAGATAATTAATTTTGGATTGATAAAGATTAGTAATTTAAAATTGAATTACACTGATCACTAATTATCTACACATGTCCCAGAGAGGGCGGTTGGGTGTGGGGTTGGTGTTGGTATAGATACAAAATAAATTCATTTACGATACCGGAAATAACTGCTATGATTGCATAAACTCCGGATTACATTTCTCGTTCTCCCGATATTTCCTATTTGGGATACTCCGAAAATGAATAATTTCCTTCTGACTAAACCAATGGGAATTGCTGCAAATATCGGTATCAGGTAGTTTGGAGGGATATAAATTAGGAATCAATTTCCCTAAAACAAGAAGAACCTTTGACCTTTTCTTTATCGTTACAATATCAAATCTTTAAGACAACAACTACTATATATAATACTCATAAAAAAATGACTTCCACTACTGTTTTCGTTTCTGGTGCAACTGGTTTCATTGCCCAACACGCTATAAAGCACTTACTTGAAAAGGGTTACAATGTCATCGGGACAGTTAGATCAGAATCCAAAGGTGAAGCATTAAAGGAATTGATCCAATCTGAAAGGTTTTCTTATGAAATTGTCCCTGATATCTCTACAGAAGGAGCTTTTGATGATGCATTAAAGAGACACCCCG